>OY804603.1:38792042-38985134 GCA_963680895.1 Fragum sueziense
AGTTCCGGAAAAGTTATTAAAGTTCTTTCTTCCCCCTTAAAAGTTTGCAAAAACGAGATACGAGGTTTTGCATTAACACCGACGATATGCTTTTCCTCCACCAAACCAGAGAAAATGGTAGACTGATCTAATTTCAAAGCTGCTGCAGAGATCTAGATAGGGAAGTCAATACCAGAACTTGTTTGGGAAAGAGTTAACTCATTAGACTACTTAACCCTTTCCCAAACAAGACCTGGTTTTGACATCTCTAATAGAATTGGTTTTGGAAAACATTGAAACAAAAGAAGAAACTGCTGATAACCAGCAGTTTCTCCTTTTGCCTCAATATTTTCTGGGCTATATTGTACTCAAATCATATCTTTATCAACTTCAACAATTTTATTTATAGCAGCTTTTGAATTGAACCACCCTAAATTCTTGTCGTTTGGGAAAGGGTTAATCCAGTTTTCGTCGACTGCAAGCTTTCTTGAACAGCGTCTCCGAAACGCTTTACGAATTCATTTTAGCGTCCGCCTAACCATGATGAAAATACGTCACTCACGCCAAAAAAAATCAACCAATCAGATCCTCCAAAAAAATATACAGAAAACCGTATATTTTTATTATACCGTTCCTGTCCCAATATGATCGATAGATCTAGGGACAGGGAACCAGTCTACTTCTTCTTCTTCTTCTTCTTCTTCTTCTTCTTCTTCTTCTTCTTCTTCTTCTTCTTCTTCTTCTTCTTCTTCTTCTTCTTCTTCTTCTTCTTCTTCTTCTTCTAGAATTTAAAAAAAAAAACAAACAAAAAAACGGCAATAAATTGCTGATAGCCTACAGATTGTATCATTGTTTAACCTTTCACCTGCTGATTTTAAATTTTGTATAATACAAGTTGCCCATTTAAAAGCTACATTTCAATAAGTTTGTTTCATGTTTTGCCACAGCTAGTAATTGAGTAGAAAGCAGGCAGTGTAGGCAAAGATCAGACTGCATGTCTGTACAGGCTGATCTTAGTCTATACTAACTGCAAAAGCTTTGTTCACAGCAGGAATATGACATGGCCACCAAGAGAAGGGTTAATGTAATCATGGGTGGACTTGATTGGGCCACTCCGTTTTACTCGGAGTAACTTTTTCACTCCAAAATCCAATCAAGTGCAGAAAATCCACTCTCGGATCTACTCGGAGCACTCCACCTACCGAGCAGGGGCGTTTGGGAGTGTGACGTCATCAACATGGTTTCTGATAGACGATAAAAATAGAAATAGTTTGGTATAATGTTCTATCAATCAATTCAACGGATATGAAAGACAAAATTACAACTGAAAAGACATCACATTTTACTGAAGAAACTAAACAAACATCTTTGACATGTTCTTGGGTGATTTTGCGATAGGATTATTATTATGAAATGCAAAAATTATCTGTTTTGTACTCCAAAACCACTCCAAAACACTTGATTGGAAATCGCTGCTCAGAGTACTCTAGTCTGGTTCCCGTACTCTAAACCGAGAGTGGAGTGGTTCAATCAAGTCCACCCCATGTTTTCCTTGTAGTGTCGTAGTCTGGTTCCCGTACCTGAAATCTACTACGGATTTAAGTACGGTAATAGCTAATATCTGACGGTCACTCAGACGGCCTGGACAGGTAACGCTTTCCATACACCGAGCCGTTTCATTGGTCTATCGATTTTTCGATTGACCAATCAAAGGACAGAATGCAGTACCTGTTCCCAGTCGTAAATTCAGTTATTTACACGAATGGGTACCAGTCTAGTAGTGTCGGTGCACATTGTGGAAGATAATGGGGGTGTCATAGGGCGCGCTTGATTCGCACGTTCCAGAGCGTTCTGGAACGTCACACTACACCGCTTTGAATCAAGTTGGGTGCAGTGGAATGGAGCGTTGCACCAGTTCGGCATCGAATCAAGTATGGAACAATTTGTAGGAAAATCTGCAAATGGAAGGAAATCGTCATCTGAAGCTCGAATAATGCGAGTTTCAGCATTTTCATATTAAATTAGTCCATGAGTTAGCAAAGGAATGGTCAACGCCATATTTTTATTTTTGCACCATCCTTGATTTGATGGTACATTAATACACCAGAATTTTGCATCTATTCCAAAAAAAAGAGCAAATATTCCAGAACTGCACCATTTATTCAAGAATATTTGCGCCGAGGTTTCTTTGTTTGGATAATATGTATTTACATGCAGCTGCGCAACAGCTATGTTGTTTTAAAAAGGCAAGAGAAGAGAAAAAACTGAACATTTGCGGCATTTCCTAGTTAATGGAAGCCATCTTTGTTCTAACATCCGGGTTATCCACACCTACCTGTCAGTTGGGACAAAAGGTGTATGCACCGAACATTGTTCTGTCTCACTTGATTCGAGAGAACACTGGAAGGTGTACACCGAACGGCAAATCAAGTACGCCCATATTTTCATAGTGTATATTTCATGCATGGACTGTTCGTACAGATACGTAAGGTAAGGTAACTCTCTCAAACCAATTAAATTGTCATTTAGCAAACATTTCGCCGGTGATTATATAACATCTACCGACTGACAGCTTCTGAAACCATGTCCACACGACGAGCACTACACTTTGTCTTTAAAGTTGGCAACAGAACAGAAACTGCGAAATTCTTTCGTGATGTTTTGGGCATGAAAGTAAGTGACCACTTGACCACAGGGAATTTTAGCGATTTTTATGTAGATTCTTTCTATTAAAGACAAGGGGACCAAGTTTTCATGTATAGAAAATAGTACCCATTCTCGCAAAACACCCATTACGATGCCAATTTTGAAGATAATTACACGAGATCTTCACTAATTAACTCCATATATATTTATTTAGCGAAAAATCCGGTGGTCTGTACGCGTAACGATCAGAGTTTTTCGTGACAGAGGCCGGTTTCTCGACGAAAGGTTCGAAAACGCCATGAACGACGTGACCGTGTGACCCCCGCTTGTATCGTGGATTGACCGGTTTTCGATACCCTTACGGTTCTGGATAAATGATGAGGAACATAAGGGTTTACCCAACAGATTCAAGCTGAATCACAAAAATCTTACCTATTCAGTATCCAAAAATCTTATTTTCGTAGATATTTATCAAAATAGAGTTAGAAAAACAATGACCTTACAAAACAAGGTAAAACGGGTCATTTCTGGTAAAGTTGACCTATTTTCGATACCTTTTATATCTTTATTGTTGAAGAGAATTTATCTACAGTTTGGCTCGAAATGTATGCAAAATGCAAAATGGAGGACAATTTGATGTATACAAATGGAATAATTTTCATAAATGCCTATGGTTACTTACGCTTTTTAACTCATTACCAAGCATCATAATTTTGGACCAAATCATAAACCAAAGAAGTTGCCGTCAACAATCTTTTGCTTATGAAATTGATTTTTTTATCATTTTTGTACAAACATTGTGGATAAAGAAGAAACTGCATGCTAAAAGAAATTATTCATTTTCAAAAATGTCCCACGGAGTTTTGTTGTTGTTGTTTTTTAAAGAAGAAAACAAATGAAAAGAAGTGAAAATATTAAGAAAAAACAGAAAATTCGAGTAAGATACTATCACTTTTGAAACACCCTGTACCTACCCAACCACTGGCCTCACATGACTGTCATGTGACTTTTTGAAGCAGACGAATGTGCCAGATCATTGGTTGGTAGTTAAATGTTAATTTTTGGACAATTTTAAGTATTTTTTCGTCTTTTTTGTGGACAAAGAAAAAGTAATAGTGTAAACGGCATGTTATTTTCCAAAAATAAGAAATTAGTGATAACTTGCTTGTTTTTCAAGCATTTCTGTTGAAGATTCCGTTGAGTGAAGAACTAATGACACCGGTCCAAAAAATGAAAACAATGACGTTATGCATCATCCTGTTTACTAAGCATGCGCAAAAACCATAGAGTCACGATTTGAGGTACGTATCGAAAACAGGTTGAACTACGATAGGACTAAATCTGCTGGTTTGTGCATGATCGTGGCCAAAACATGCATTAAAACGATAAAATAAATTAAAATCTTTCACCAACCTTCCTTGTTGAATAATATCACAAAGAATTCAGCTTTAATTTGTTGAATGTTTTGCCGACTCAACGGATTTTAGATTTCGGCAATTTTAGGCGCGGTCGCTTGGGATACTCTTGTGAGTGTTTTTATCACAATGTTCCCCTTGACTTTCGAACGAAACAGAATGGTTCAGTTTCAAATTTCAACAAAATTGTCCAAAGCAATGCTTTAATTCGTATCTTTTTACGCTTATTGAACACAAATTTTATTTTTTAACAAGAAAAAGAATTACTCGAGTAATAATGAACGTATGACTGATGGAGGGCGAGTTCATCTTGCTGTTGAGCACACTCACTCAAGTAATTCTTTTTATTGTGAAAACTAAAAAAAAATCATCGACAGTTATGCTAAATTAAGCTTGAAAAAATGAGAATTAAAGCATTGCTTTGGACAATTATGGTGAAATTGAATAATGAACCGTTCTGTTTCGTTCGAAAGTCAAATGGAACATTGTGACATAAACACTCACCAGAGTTACAACCGAACGCGCTGACATCACGCTTGTGTCGTACATGGCAATTTCGAACCTTTTGTCGAGAAACGGCCTCTGTCACGAAAAATACTGATCGTTACCTGTACAGACCACCGGATTTTTCGCTAAATAAATATGTAAGGAGCTTATTAAAGAAGATCCCGTGTAATTATCTTAAAAATGGCGTTGTAACAGGTGTTTTGCGAGAATGGGTACTATTTTCTGTACATGAAAACTTGGTCCCCTTGTCTTTAATAGAAAGAGTCTACATAAAAATCGCTAAAATTCCCTGTGCACTTGACAGCTGTCAAAATTTTAGAAAAAATGATCATTTGATGTAAAATTTAATTGTTTATGTTATACTAACTTCATTACTGTACCTCTAAATGCATTGCTTTTGTCCCCGTCATTGTTTGTGTAAGAGTTCAATATATGTTGTTTGTATAATTCCCAGTATCTTTTATGTTCTATATTTAAAAAAAAAATTAAAAAAAAAAAACCAAATCAAAGTACTTAAAATGACATTTCACAATTATTTGTACATAAATTTTACTTTTATTCTATCTGAAAGAGCATGTGCTCTTATGAAAATTTTGAAAATTTCAAGCCAAAATATTGAACCATTTACGAGAAATATATATTTTTGTGCTAATATTTAACAAATTGTTGTGGACAACAGTTCACATTTATATAGAATGTGTCATTTCTATCTCAACTATAAAGGCAAATTTTTCGCTTATACATAACAACTTCAAAAAACTGATATCATTTCTTTGCATTAGAATAAACAATCTTTGCATCAAGACATACTTTTAAAAAATGAAATAAATGTAAAATGTCACTTTAAAGTATTATAACTGGTTTCTGTCTCTTTTTCTTCAGACATTCCTATGAACGCACTTATTTTACATCGATTGGGAAGCAAGTTTCTTCAACTTATTTTAATCTGTCTTGATTGAGCTTCCTTGAAATCCACCAGTACTCGCGCCGAATGTGTGGGCCAATGATAAGCCAACAACAACCTCCGCTACCGGGATTCCAACTGGGTACCTCTTAGTGGCAAGGCCGGCACTCTACGGACACCACTAGTATACCAGTATAAGAAGGCGTTGTTACATATAAAAAGTTCCTTGCACTAATTCTAGTTATCCGAGTTTTCTCTAATGAAATTTGCTCTTTGATATGTTGATGTCGCTGACTTACATCAGAGCGCACTACCATTCAAAAACAGTTAAATGATCGACACAGGTTATGGCGCTTTGTTCACTGTCCAATCTTAAACGCTATCCTTAAAACGCCTTATGATTCAGATCAATGAACCATTTATTGTCATGCCTTGTGAAAAATTTAAGACCAAAAAGTATTTCTAAACGGTTTATAGGCAATGTTTTACAACAATTCTCACCTGAACAGCCATTGTTTACAGTGACCTACTTTCCTTTGTTTTGGAATGGTACTGCGCTCTTATGTAAATAGCAACATCCAAATATCAAAGAGCGAATTTTTCATCAGAGAAGACTTAGATTATAAATCTAGTAACTGTGTTTCATTGGAAACATGAAAGGCATTCCCAAACTGTTTTGACTTGACAGACACCAGACGGAAAATGTTTGGGAAATCATTTAGGCCAAAATGACAAGCACCAGCATTCTCTTTGGGTGCATTCCATTGGGCTGTCCGTTACTGTTCCAACTATTCTGTCCATCCCATGGGAATGGAATGCTTTCGGAACAGAAAAGGTGAGGGAATGTCTAAAACGCAGGCAAAACACCACAGGCCGGTCTAAAAATAAACTTTGACCACATGCTTGGTGCATATATGGTCTTAAAATGGATAATTCAACAATATTTGTTGACATAAGTTGATTGTAATTATACAGGTTGATTAGAAATATTAATTCTTTTCAACACGCCTAAGTTGAAATTAAATATAGCCATGCAAGTGACGTCACTGTTCTGCTTGCACCACCTATTCTCCGGGAACAACCAGAACTTGTTCCAACCACTGTTCTATGTCATTCCATTGAGTACCGGACTGTTCTGCACACTCGGAACAGCCAGTGGAATGCACCCTTTGTTTGCCTCAAAGTTTCATATGCCAGTAATGCAATCAAATACTAATGTTTATTTTGTCATTTTCAATAGGTTTCGAATTACAATAGCGTAACTTTTGCCATTTTTATCATTTTGGAAGAAAAATTAATGTGAGCTTGTTGATAATTTCAGTTTTTAAGACATGAAGAATTTGACGAAGGTTGCAAAGCTGCCTGTAATGGGTGAGTTAACCCTTTCCTCAACGACAAAATTCTAGGGGATCTAATTAGAAAGCTGCTGCAGATGAATGTAGGACGTTTTGGCCACAGACGTTTTAGCCAGGATGTTTTGGCAAGGACGTTTTGGCTACCACTATTGGAAAAACAGACTTTTTGGCCAAATTCATATTTGTGTGCATAACATCCCCAATTAATCCTAAAAATCAAAATCACAATAAATAAGATCATCATTACATAAAGCTACATTAATGTGCTTAAAAAAACTAATTATGTAGCTTGATAATTTCATTGTTGGCATTAGCTACAGAAGAACGTTTTGTGGTGTTGTTATGCCCCCTTTTGAAGAAAATGGGGGTATATTGTTTTGCAAGTGTCGGTCGGTCGGTAGGTCGGTCCGTAGACCAAACCGTTTCTGGAGCATAACTCTAAAAGTATTAAAGGTAGAATCATGAAACTTCATAGGTGGATAGATCTCAGTCATTATGGAGAGGTGCAGTGCACAAGAACGGTAACTCTGCCAATCAAATTTCTTGAATTATTGCCCTTTGTTGATTTTCAAACGTGATTCTTGTCCAGAGCATAACTCAAAAAGTATATTAGGTAGAATCATGAACCTTTACAGATGGATAGATCTCATTATGGAGGGGTGCAGTGCACAAGAGTCGTAACTCTGCCGATCATATTTTTGGAGTTATTGCCCTTTGTTGATTTTGAAACTTGATTCTTGTCCTGAGCATAACTCAAAAAGTATGTAAGGTAGAATCATGAAACTTTACAGCTAGATAGTTCTCATTATGGAGGGGTGCAGTGCACAAGAACCGTAACTCTGCTGATCATATTTTTTGAGTTATTGCCCTTTGTTGATTTTCAAATTTGATTCTTGTCCGGAGCACAACTCAAAAAGTATGTAAGGTAGAATCATGAAACTTTACAGGTGGATAGATCTCATTATGGAGAGGTGCAGTGCACAAGAACCGTAACTCTGCCGATCGTTATTGCCCTTTGTTGATTTTCAAATTTGATTCTTGTCCGGAGCACAACTCAAAAAGTATGTAAGGTAGAATCATGAAACTTTACAGGTGGATAGATCTTATTATGGAGAGGTGCAGTGCACAAGAACCATAACTATGCCGATCAAATTCTTGGAGTTAATGCCCTTTGTTGATTTTTAGCTCGACTTTTCGAAGAAAATGAGAGCTTATACTGTCACCCGGGCGTCGGCATCGGCGTTGCAACAAAGGTTAAAGTTTTTTCAAACATCAATAACTTCCATACTATCAAAGGGATTCAACCCAAACTTGGAATACATATTCACCATCACACCCTTTACCTCACTACCAGGGCCCATGACCCTGGCTCCACTATATTTGGAGTTATGCCCCCTTTATACTAAGCGCTTAGAAAGTCGAGCGCGCTGTCATCGGACGGCTCTTGTTACACTTAATTCTTAACCTTGCCTATATCTCATGTCCTTTTACACATACAGCCTTGATATCTCACACATAGATACCTCCTATCAACATTGTTCACATTTGACCATGACCTTGGACCTTGTGACCTTGACCTTGCAGTTTGACCTACTTTAAAAAAAATAATCAGGGCATATATCTCATGACCTATTACACATACAGCCTTGATATTTCACACATAGACACCTCCTATCAAGACCTTTCACAATTGACCATGACCTTGGACCTTGTGATCTTGACCTGGGAGTTTGACCTTCTTTTAAAAAACTTTAACCTGGCAGATGTATCATGTCCTTTTATACATACAGCCTTGATATTTGACACATGGAAACCTCCGACCAAGGCCTATCACATATGACTATGACCTTGGACCTTGTGACCCAGACCTTGGAGTTTGACCTACTTTTAAAAAAACTTAAACTAGGCCTATATCTCATGTCCTGTTACCCATACAGTCCAGATATTTACACATGGACACCTCCTACCAAGACCTTTCACATTTTCACATGACCTTGGCCTGTGTTACATTGACCTTGGATTATTACATACTTTTAGAAATCTTTAAGCTGGCATTTATCTTATGTCCTCTTACACCTACAGCCTTGATATTTCACACATAGACACCTCCTACTAAGACCTTTCACATTTGACCATAACCTTGAATATTGCAACCTTGACCTTGGAGTTTGACCTACTTTTAAAAAACTTAAACCAGGCATATATATCATGTCCTTACACCTACAGCCTTTATATTTCACACATGGACAGCTCCTACCAAGACCTTTCACATTTGATCTTGACCTTGGCATTTGGCCTACTTTTAAAAACTTTAACCTGGCCTATATTTCATTTTACTTTTACATATACAGCCTTGATATTTCACACATGGACACCTCCTACCAAGACCTTTCATATTTGACTTTGACCTTGTGACCTTGGACTTTGGCCTACATCAAATGTAGGCCCTTGAGGGGGCATATAATTATGTTTTACAAACATCTCTTGTTCTATTCTATTCATAGTCTGAAGGTAGTACCACGACTTACATCCAAGGTATGATTGGATAGAATTATCTGAGGTGTTCCAAATGTCTTATCACTAGCTCTGTTTGATTGTTTTTCAGGCCATATGATGGTAGATGGAGTAAGTCTATGGTTGGTTATGGAGCAGAAGACACACATTTTGTGATTGAGCTCACCTATAATTATGGTGTAGGGACTTACAAAGTGGGAAATGATTTTATGGTATGTCAGTTGAACCCTTTCCCAAACAGTGAAACTTAGGCTTGTCTAATTCAAAAGTTGCTGCAGATGACAAAATAGATGTTAATAAGGGAAGAATTTGTGTACAAAACAGCACAGAAAATATTGAAACAAAAGGAGAAAAAAGCTGATTACCAGTATTTTCTTCTTTTGCCTCGATGTTTTCCCAATCAAATTCTATTAGGGATGTCAAAATCAGGTCTTGGTTGGGAAAGGGTTAAAAGTTTATCCCGTTCACAGTTTAAGATTTTTCATCAGAAACAGGGTTATATCATTGTATACCGACTAGAAGACATATTTTGTGATCATACTAGCATTATTACAACTATGGAGTGGGCTCCAGTTGGCTGTTTTCTTAATCCTTTCCCAAATGACAAAATATGAAAACTGATGCAGATGATAACATGGGTGTTGATGAATATGGGATAAGTGTTCTATTTAGCACATGATATATTGATGCAAAAGGAGAAAAGGCTGCATTTTCTTCTTCTGCCTCAATGTTTTCCCTATCCATTCTGCCCACTTCAAATAATATACTTACTGTACAGTCACCTGATGGAGACAAGTTCCATGTTGAATACTCTGTACAGAAGATACATAATATTCATCAAATCTTGTATTCGTAGGGATTGACAATACTATCAAAGTCTATTTACGACACAGTAAAATAGAGAAATCCACAAGCCACGCTCACATCAGACAACATGCTTACTGTACAGTCACCTGAGTCAGGTGACTGTACAGTAGGCCAGGTGACTGTACAGTAGGCATGTTATCTGATGTGGCCTGACTGATACAAGTTCCATTTTGTCAATGAAAACTCTACAGAATATAGATATATTTATTGTGATCCTTTTATTTACAGGGATTGACAATTCTATCAAAGTCTATCTACGACACGGTAAAACAGAAATGTCCACAAGCCACGCCCACTTCAGATAATACTCTTACTGTACAGTCACCTGATGGATATAAATTCCATGTTGTCAATGAAAACTCAACTGGAGGTAGGACATAACTTTATCCATTTTATCTGAGATAGTGAGATAGAGCTACAGATTATAGATGTTAACCCTTTCCCAAACGACGAAATAATGGACTATTCCACGTAAAAAGCGGCTAGAGATACCAAAATGGTTGTCAATTAAGGCAGGAATTGTGTAAAATATAGCACAGAAAATATTGAGACAAAAGCAGAAATTGCTGATTATCAGCAATTTCTTCTTTTGTCTCAATGTTTTCCCAAGCCTTTTCTTTTAGGGACATCAAAAGCAGGTCTTTTTTGGGAAAGGGTTAAATTAATAGCTTTTCAAAATTTAATATTTCTTTTATTGTTTATCAAATACTATGTTGTTGGTACTTGTTGGAATTGTCTCATGGAGACCATTCAAATTGAGACATATGTCTCGTCCAATCAGATGACTTGTAATTTTGCTTTTAACGTTCGATTTATATAATTGTGTTGATTTCGGCCCCTGATGTTGAGATAACAAGTTTGAATTGTAATTGTCTTTCAGACCCTGTCAAGAAAGTTACCCTGGCTTCTTCTAACCTACAAAAGTCTTTAGGTAAGCTTTTACTTATCATATGTTCAAATGGTCATATTACCATGGCCCTGGTTGTCCATCCATCTGTCTGTCTCTCCATTGACAGTTTGTTGTGTGG
This sequence comes from Fragum sueziense, assembly GCA_963680895.1. Taxonomy (NCBI): domain Eukaryota; kingdom Metazoa; phylum Mollusca; class Bivalvia; order Cardiida; family Cardiidae; genus Fragum; species Fragum sueziense. Next base: position 38,803,258 of record OY804603.1, read on the forward strand.
GCAACTTTTCTACAGATTAGATAGAAAAATTGCGAAACTTTGCAAATTGAATGGCCAATTGTGCCTAGTTGTATATTATGTCCTTTGAAATTCAAACATTTCTTGCTATCATTGAATTATCTGCCCTTGAATTGAAAAAGGTGACCATTTTTACTGACAAGCGCTGCTCATGCCTTTATGGTCCTCAAAAGTGTAGAGTAATCATTTTTCAAAATTGATCTAGAGTTTGAGCCTTCCTTAACCCTTTCCCAAACAAGACCTGGTTTTGAAGTCCCTGACAGAAAATGCTTGTGAAAACATTGAGGCAAAAGAAGAAAATGCTGCTAATCAGAATTTTCTCCTTTTGCCTCAATGTTTTCTGAGCTTCTTTGTACGCAAATACCATCTTTATTGTTATCCATTTGGTTGTCTGCAGCAGCTTTCAAATTGGATCACCCTAAAAATTTGTCATTTGGGAAAAGGTTAAGGATTACCTCATTTATCTATTCCAAAAGAAGAACTTTTTGACGGAAAAAAGAGAAGATATTGACTACTTTCCTGCCTTAGTATTTTCCCATCAAAGTCTGTTTGTGTTCAGCTTCAAAACCCTCTTTATCCATATTGCAGATTTCTGGACCAGTTTATGTGGGATGGAGTTATACAATAAAGAGGAGAAGAAAGCATTACTGGGCTATTCTAAAGACCAGGTGAGAGTTTATGATACATACATATGACACATGATATATTTAAACATTGACTCTTTTTGACTTCACAAAAGAAAAAAGTCTTTGGAAAACATTGTGTAAATGAAGAAATTGCTTGTTACAAGCAATTTCTTCATTTGCCACAATGTTTTCCAGCCAAAAATATATATAAAAAAAAAATAGAATTTATCTACTAGAAATTTTTCGTCTGCAACATCTTTGAAATTTGAAATTTTAATAGATCTAGTCTAAGATTTTGCTGTTTGGTAATTAGTTCATAGTGTGGTAGATATTTACAATGATTTTCACTAGATAAAAAATGGACTACACAATTCAGACCAATTTTGATTTAAAAGAATCCCAGACCAATTAGTTCTAGTTTAATCTCTGTGAAATTTATCTTATCATCTTGAACAATATTTCAGACATGCCTTAAGGGGGAATGCTCCAGTTTTTCGGAATACTCGGTCATTACTGTAGTAAATTAAATGTTTCGTACCAATATGTTTTGCTACCATATTTTCAATAATATAACACATCATTACAATTTACCATTTTCGACGGTTTAAGTGTATATATTATTCGAAACTAATTTCCTCAAGATGGAAATCGATTATTTAGAGCAAGACAGTCGTAAGTGTGTATTCAGTTACCACTGTTTTGCGTCATTTTATTCATGTGTAGCTGATAAAAATTGCTGTAATTCATTAATATGTGCGCTGACCTACACATTTTCTTTTTGAATTATTACCAGGACATGTTGCTTAATACAATGAGGGAGTTTTATCAAATTCTATTATGTAGAACTTGAAATATTTCCAAAAATATGCAAATTTTGACATAAAATCCTCCAGCTTCGCTGATCTAACCAAACACGTGAGCATGTTGTTTTATACATTTACGCATTTATAATAGCACATATTTTGGGTTTTCTGTTCTTATTAAATGTAAGACGTTACTTTAAATCCGTTTTCGGGACTAAACAATGAATATACAGCATTTTATTAGCATTTTAGTGACCTTGGACAGGTGCAAGAAATTGTGCATTTTTTCGCTGTAGGGGTATGTGATACGAATGCCCATAAAATTCAAACAAGATCGCTGACCATTCATTTTTATTTTATTTTTCAATTGGTAATAACATGTAATTTCAACATACAAAATATGAATAAATTCTATTATCGGGAAAAATTTAGGAAACTGGAGCATTCCCCCTTAATTTGATATACAAATATCAAGATTTTTCTAAGATTTGACCCCGTGACCTAGTTTTTGACCCCACATGACCCAAATTAAGGCATTTCTGAAATATTGTTGTTTTGTAAGATGATAGAAACGCTGAATATTTTTCATTGTTCTCTATTTTAGTGTGCTCTAGAGTTGTGTGATATAGGTGCACCAGTCGACCATGCTACTGCATTTGGTAGGATTGCCTTCTCTTGTCCCAGAAATGAGGTAAGTTATAACCTTCATAAGGTCGAACCCTTTCCCAAACAGGACCTGGTTTTGACATCTTTAATAGAAAAAGGCTTGGGAAAACACTGAAACAAAAGAAGAAACTGCTGATAATCAGCATTTTCTCCTTTTGTCTCAATATTTTCTGTGCTATATTTTACACAGATCCTGTCTTTATGAACATCCATTTTGACATCTGCAGCCACTTTCTAAGGAGAAAGTTCAAAATTTTAACCCTTTCCCAAACAACAAAATTTTAAGGTTGTCTGATTCGAATGCTGTTGCAGATGACAAAACAGACATTCAAAAGTTAGGCTTTGTGTACAAAATAGTGTAGAAAATATTGAGACAAATGGAGAAATTGCTGGTCATCAGCAGTTTCATCTTTTGTCTTGATGTTTTCCCAACCCTTTTCTAATAGGGAGGTTAAAGCCCAGTCTTGTTTGGGAAAGGGTTAAAACCATTTACCAAATAGTCAGAATTTAGACTTTCCTAATTTGAAAGCTTCTGCTGACAACAAAATAGATGTTGATGAAGATTGGAAAATGTGTTTTATGTAGCATAGAAAATATTGATCTTTTCGCCTCTTTTTTTCCTGACCTTTCTTTTTAGAGAGGTTTAGAGAGGTCAAAACCAGATCTTGTTTGGGAAAGGGTTAAATATTTCGAGTTATAACAAAATTATAGACCTGTCCAAGTTGAAAACCTCTTACGGGTTGCTGATTTCTGCAATTATGCCTTTAATTAACGGCTTGGGAAAACATTGTGGGAAATGAAGAAATTGCTTGTGACAAGCAATTTCTTCATTTCCTACAATGTTTTCAATCCAAAAAGACCAAATAATCCTAAATTTCATTCACTTGATAATGTCGTCTGCAACATCTTTCAAATTGGAACGGTCCAAAATTGTGTCGTTTGGTAATGGGTTAAGAAAAACAATTAGTGTATCCCTGACATGCAAGTCATGATGGACATAAACTTTATGTGTGATCTGCTTTATGAAGTTTTTAGCTCACCTGAGCACGAAGTGCTAAGGTGAGGTATTGTGATCTATCAATGTCCGGCGTCCGTCTGTCCGTCTGTCCGTCTGTCCGTCTGTCCGTCACGGCGTCAACAATTTCTTTAAACGACATCTCCTCCTAAACTACTGGGTCAAAATCAACCAAACTTGGCAGAAATGTTCCTTGGGTGGTCCTTTATAAAAATTGCTAAAAGAATTGAAATCCACGAAAAACTCTGGTTGCCGTGGCATCTGAAAATGGGAAATTTCACAAAAGCTCAAAAATTTCTTTAAACGACATCTCCTCCTAAACTACTGGGTCAAATTCAACCAAACTTGGCAGAAATGTTCCTTGGGTGGTCCTTTATAAAAATTGCTAAAATAATTGAAATCCATGAAAAACTCTGGTTGCCGTGGCATCTGAAAATGGGAAATTTCACAAAAGCTCAAAAATTTCTTTAAACGACATCTCCTCCTAAACTACTGGGTCAAATTCAACCAAACTTGGCAGAAATGTTCCTTGGGTGGTCCTTTATAAAAATTGCTAAAATAATTGAAATCCATGAAAAACTCTGGTTGCCGTGGCATCTGAAAATGGGAAATTTCACAAAAGCTCAACAATTTCTTTAAACGACATCTCCTCCTAAACTACTGGGTCAAAATCAACCAAACTTGGCAGAAATGTTCCTTGGGTGATCCTTTATAAAAATTGCTAAAAGAATTGAAATCCATGAAAAACTCTGGTTGCCGTGGCATCTGAAAATGGGAAATTTCACAAAAGCTCAACAATTTCTTTAAACGACATCTCCTCCTAAACTACTGGGTCAAAATCAACCAAACTTGGCAGAAATGTTCCTTGGGTGGTCCTTTATAAAAATTGCTAAAAGAATTGAAATCCATGAAAAACTTTGGTTGCCGTGGCATCGGAAAATGGGAAATTTCACAAAAGCTCAAAAATTTCTTTAAATGACATCTTCTCCTGAACTTTTGGGTCAAAATCAACCAAACTTGGCAGAAATGTTCCTTTGGTGGTCCCTTATAAGAATTGCTAAAAGAATTGAAATCCATGAAAAACTCTGGTTGTCATGGCATGGGAAAATGGGAAATTTTACAAAAGCTCAACAATTTCTTTAAACAACATCTCTTCCTTAAGTCCTGGGTCAAAATCAACCAAACTTGGCAGAAATGTACCTTGGGTAGTCCCTTATTAAAATTGCTAAAAGAATTGAAATCCATGAAAAACTCTGGTTGCCGTGGCACCGGAAAATGGGGAATTTCACAAAAATTCAACTATTTCTTTAAACGACATCTCCTCCTTAACTTCTGGGTTAAAATGAACCAAACTTGGCAGAAATGTTCCTTGGTTGGTCCCTTATAAAATATTGCTAAAAGAATTGAAATCCATGAAAAACTCTGGTTGCCGTGGCATCGGAAAATGGTAAATTTCACAAAAACTTAACTTCTTTAAACAACATCTCCTCCTTAACCTCTGGGTTAAAATCAACCAAACTTGGCAGAAATGTTCCTTAGGTAGTCCCTTATAAGAATTGCTAAAAGAATTGAAATCAATGAAAAACTCTGGTTGCCGTGGCATCGGAAAATGGAAAATTTCACAAAAACTTAACAACTTCTTTAAACGACATCTCCTCCTTAACTTCTGGGTTAAAATCAACCAAATTTGGCAGAAATGTTCCTTGGGTGGCCCCTTATTAAAATTATAAAAAGAATTGAAATCCATGAAAAACTCTGGTTGCTGTGGCATCAGAAAATGGGAAATGTCATAAAACTCATCAATTTTTGTAAACGACATCTCCTAAATTACATGGCCAAATTCTTCTCTGGGACCACAATGCGTAACATATGCAAAGTTATATGGCATTATTATGCCCCCTTTCGAAGAAAATGGGGGTATATTGTTTTGCAAGTGTCGGTCGGTCGGAAGGTCGGTCGGTCGGTCGGTCCGTATGTCGGTCGGTCTGTCCGTAGACCAAACCTTGTCCGGAGCATATCTCGAAAAGTATTAAAGGTAGAATCATGAAACTTCATAGGTGGATAGATCTCATTATGGAGAGGTGCAGGGCATAAGAACCGTAACTCTGCCGATCAAATTTTATGAGTTATTGCCCTTTGTTGATTTTATAACTTGATTCTTGTCCGGAGCATAACTCAAAAAGTATGTAAGGTTCAATCATGAAACTTTGCAGGTGGATAGATCTCATTATGGAGAGGTGCAGTGCACAAGAATCGTAACTCTGCTGATCAAATTTTTTGAGTTATTGCCCTTTGTTGATTTTCAAACTTGATTCTTGTCCGGAGCATAACTCATAAACTATGTTGGGTAGAATCATGAAACTTTACAGGTGAATAGATCTCATTATGGAGAGGTGCAGTGCACAAGAACCGTAACTCTGCCAATCATATTTTTGGAGTTATTGCCCTTTGTTGATTTTCAAACTTGATTTTTGTCTGGAGCATAACTCAAAAAGTATGTAAGGTAGAATCATGAAACTTTACAGGTGGATAGATCTCATTATGGAGAGGTGCAGTGCACAAGAACCATAACTCTGCCGATCAAATTTTTTGAGTTATTGCCCTTTGTTGATTTTATAACTTGATTCTTGTCCAGAGCACAACTCAAAAAATATGTAAGGTAGAATCATGAAACTTTACAGGTGAATAGATTTTATTATGGAGAGGTGCAGTGCACAAGAACCGTAACTCTGTCAATCAAATTATTGGAGTTATTGCCCTTTGTTGATTTTACACTTAATTCTTAATCTTGCCTATATCTCATGTCCTATTACACATACAGCCTTGATATCTCACACATAGATACCTCCTATCAACATCGTTCACATTTAACCATGACCTTGGACCTTGTGACCTTGACCTTGGAGTTTGACCTACTTTAAAAAAAATTAAACCCGGCATATATCTCATGACCTTTTACAAATACAGCCTTGATATTTCACACATGGACACATCTTACCAAGACCTTTCACAATTGACCATGACCTTGGACTTTGTGACCTTGACTTTGGAGTTTGACCTACTTTTAAAAAAAACTTTAACCTGGCCTATATATCACGTCCTTTTACACATACAGTCTTGATATTTGACACATGGAAACCTCTGACCAAGACCTATTACATACGACTATGACCTTGAACCATGTGGCCTTGACCTTGAAGTTTGACCTACTTTTGAAAAACTTAAACTGGGCCTATATCTCATGTGCTATTACACATACAGCCTTGATATTTCACACATGGACACATCCTTACAAGACCTTTCACATTTGACCTTGGACCTTGTGACCTTGACCTTGGACTTTGACCTACTTTTAACAAAACTTAAACCTAGCCGATATATCATGTCCTTTTACACATACAGCCTTGATATTTGACACATGGACACCTACGACCAAGACCTTTCACATTTGACCATGACCTTGGACCTTGTGACCTTGACCTTTGTGTTTGACCTACTTTAATGATATATTAAACTGGCCTATATTTCATGTCATTTTACATATACAGCCTTGATATTTCACACATGGTCACTTCCAACCAAGATATTTCACTTTTGACCATGACCTTATACCTTGACCTTGGAGTTTGACCTACTTTTAAAAAACTTAAACTAGGCCTATATCTCATGTTCTGTTACCTATACAGTCTTAATATTTTACACATGGACACCTCCTACCAAGACCTTGCGCATTTGACCATGACCTTGGCCTGTGTGACCTTGACTTTTGATTTTTACATACTTTTAGAAATCTTTAACCTAGCCTTTATCTTATGTCCTATTACACCTACAGCCTTGATATTTCACACATAGACACCTCCTACCATGACCTTTCACATTTGACCATGACCTTGAATATTGCAACCTTGACCTTGGAGTTTGACCTACTTTTAAAATGACTGAAACCAGGCATATATATCATGTCCTTTTACACCTTCAGCCTTGATATTTCACACATGGACACTTCCAACCAAGACCTTTCACATTTGACCATGACCTTAACCTTGGCATTTGGCCTACTTTTAAAACTTTAACCTGGCCTATGTTTCATTTTACTTTTACATATACAGATTTGATATTTCACACATAGACACCTCCTACCAAGACCTTTCATATTTGACCATGACCTTGGACCTTGTTAACTTGACCTTGGACTTTGACCTACATCAAATGTAGGCTCCTGAGGGGGCATATATGTTTTACAAACATCTCTTGTTAAAACATTACTCAGGTGAGCGATTTAGGGCCCTCAGGGTCCTCTTGTTCACATTATTATACCCCCCACAACAAAGTTATTATACCCCCCACAACAAAGTTATGGGGGGTATACTCAGGGCTAGAATTACCTTAAAAAAATGACTAGCAATATTTTGCTTGTGACTTTTGAAATCATTAGCAAAAAGACAAATTAACTCGCAATTTTGTTTTTATTTTAGAAAATAAAGTTAAATATGGTGCATATAGTAGTCAAAATTTACAATTTCGTTTCCGTGTTCTAACTTGAGAACCGGTTGACCTAGGATCATGAAACTTTACACAGTTGTTGCCCTTGACCAATGGAGGTGCCCTACTGTTTTGTGGTCACCAAGGTCAAAGGTCAAGGTCACAGTTGGACTTTGTTTAAAATCTGTTTCCATGCCCTAAGTCAAGAACATTTTGACCGATAGCACTTTTTCAGTGACAAGGCCCTAGTGGGGGGTATTCGTCAGCTTTGCGACAGTTCTAGTTTGTTTTATTTTGATACATTTTCTGTCGTAAGCCTCTGTCACTTGTATCAAATGTCAAGCTGTTCTTCAGTTATGCAATAATATGTAACCTATCATTTTCGTTTAACAATCACTTCTTGTTGGGTTTTCAATGACATCATAAATTGATAGGTAGAATGTTGAAGACTTTGAATTAGAATTTGTAAGATAGATTCCTGGATAGATAGGTTGATCATCAAATTTCTATTGACCTAAACATTAGCAACAAGTTTTGATGGCCATTCAAAGACAAAAAGTGAAGAACTACATCGTATATAATAAATGTTGTGACCATTTATACCACTCCATGTCACACAAATTATGAAATAAACATTGTTTGTTTCAGTTAGCAGGGATACAGGACAAGTTAAAATCAGCCAATCAGACCATATTAACTCCTCTTGTCAGTTTAGACACCCCAGGTAAAGCAACAGTAGAGGTTGTCATCCCAGCAGATCCTGTAAGTAATTGTGGAGCGATATAGGGCCATCATGGCCCTCTTGTCTAACATTTTAGTTATCAGGGATCCAGGACAAATTAAAATCAGCCAATCAGACCATATTAACTCCTCTTGTCAGTTTAGACACCCCAGGTAAAGCAACAGTAGAGGTTGTCATCCCAGCAGATCCAGTAAGTAATTATGGAGCACTCTTGTTTAACATTTTAGTTAGGATGAATCCAGGACAAATTGAAATCGGCCAATCAGACCATATTAACTCCCCTGGTCAGTTTAGACACCCCTGGTAAAGCTACAGTAGAGGTTGTCATCCCAACATTCGTACTAAGATTTTACTTGTACTTTTCCTGCACACCTAATTGTCATTAACTGGTCCAAGCAAGATCTGGGCCCCGTTTTACTAACGAACTTACGATCAAATTTTTGTGTAAACTGTGTAACAGGACATCTGATTGCACGAAAAATCGGATTAGGCCAATCAGGTTTGTTGTTACAAGTAATTACGCAAAAAATAATCGTACGTTCGTTAGTAAAACGGGGCCCTGGGGCTTACGATCTTACCACGTTTTTGTGTAAACTCTGTAAGAAGATATCTAATTGCATGAGAAATCTGATTGAGCCAATCAGGTTTGTTGTTGCAAGTAATTGGTTTTGAAATACCTGATAGAAAATGCATGGGAAAACATCGAGGCAAAAGAAGAAGGCTTTTGAAACCTAGATAATTAGGCTTCCCTTTTTCAAAAGTGTACTATAAACCCTTTCCCGAAAGACAACATTTTAGGGTGCTCCAAATTCAAAGCTGCTGCAGACGACAAAATGTATGTAGATAAATATTTGACTTATGTCCAATATAGCACAGAAAAGATTGAGGCAAAAGGAGAAAATGCTGATCATCAGCATTTTCTTCTTTTGCCTCAATATTTTCCTAAGCCTTATCTATTAGGGACGTCAAAACCCGGTCTCGTTTGGGAAAGGGTTAATGTGACAAGGCCTTTCCTTATGGTCATTTATCAAATTTAGATCAAGGTCATGATATCATTCACAAACACATCTTGTTCAGGCATTTTGTGGGTATTCATGTTCATTTTAAACAGTTACTGGATGGCAACATTTGGAGCTGTCCAAAATGAAAGATGTTGCAGACAATAATTTCAAGTTAATACACTTTCTTGGTCAATTAGAGTAGAAAACATTGTGGGAAATGAAGAAATTGCTTGTCAAAAGCAATTTCTTCATTTTAAACAATGTTTTCCAAGCCGTCAAAGGCGTCATCATGTGGGAATGGGTCAAGAAGGCTTTTAACTTTGACTTTCCTTTCCCACTATATATTAAACCCCATTACTGTACAGTGACGCCTTTTGGCTCCCTCACGAGAAAAGGCTTGGGAAAACATTGTTGAAAATGAAGTAATTGCTTGTCACAAGCAATTTCTTCATTTCCCACAACATTTTCTACCCCAAAAGTCATAAAGTTTCAAAATTTCATCGCATTGAAAATGTCGTCTGCAACTTCTTTCAATTTGGACCACGCTAATATTTTGTCGTTTGGTAATGGGTTAAATTTTGCACAAAAAATATTTCAGGATGGTCATGAGATATGTTTTGTTGGTGATGAAGCGTTTAGAGAACTGTCACAAGTAGACGAGAAGGCTGATCAACTGTTAGATGAGGTATGCTTGTATTGTAATATACCGCAATCAAATGTCTTTATTTTAGAACTCTGACAAGCATGTTGGGCCAAATGACCAAAATGAAGTGAAATTATAGAAATACTACAATAAGATCTTTGAAATAGACTGTCCAATGTTTCCATAAACTTTTAACCCTTTCCCAAACAGCACTATTTAAAGGTGGTCCAATTTGAAAGGAGCTACAGACGAAAAAATAAATCGTATTAAATGGGGAAAATAGTTATGTTATAGCCCAGAAAATATTGAGGCAAAAGGAGAAAGTGCTGATTATCAGCACTTCCTTCTTTTGCCTCAATGTTTTCCCAAGTTTTTTCTCTTAGGGACGTCAAAACCAGGTCTTGTTTGGGAAAGGTTTTAATTGAGAGGGAGCCATATTGAACAAAAAAGTTTAACTTCTTCAGCCATGTGATAAAGGCTCACATTTTTTGCACATTTTGGGCTGCTATTGCTAACATGATGTTGCCATAAATCTTATAATTCAGAAAAACCTCACCATATTTTCTAGAAATTTGTAATTTTAATATTAAACATATATTGTGAGAAAGTACGAAAGAAGAAGTGTATTACATTTATAATGATGACATAAGATGGTATACTTTCCTTTTCCATGAATTTATTGAACGCCCCTCATACATATACATGTACTTGGCATAAAAAATGTATCCAGATTTAATTAATTTACAGGCCAACAAATAAGAGGGAGTAGAGAAATTCTACATTTATTTTTAGCTGGACTTTTCGAAGAAAATGAGAGCTTATACTGTCACCCGGGCGTCGGCGTCATCGTTGCAACAAAGGTTAAAGTTTTTTCAAACATCAATGACTTCCATACTATCAAAGGGATTCAACCAAAACTTGGAATACTTATTCACCATCACACCCTCTACCTTACTACCAGGGCCCATGACCCTGGCTCCTCTATACCCTTTATACTTAGAAAATAAGTATAAGTTGTTACATGCAACTCATATCTCTGTTTCTACTTATCCTATTGCTCTTAAACTTTGCACATGCTTTTGTGACCATAATATTAGCCTCTAGGCAAAGATTCATTACTCTCACATTTAATTTACTGGAATTTTAACCTTTTTATGCCCCAGTATCGAGAGATCGGGGGCATATTGTTTTACTCATGTCCGTCTGTCTGTCTGTCTGTCCGTCCGTCCGTCCGTCTGTCTGTCTGTCTGTCTGTCTGTCTGTCTGTCCGTCTGTCTGTCCGAAAACTTAACCTTTGCCTTTTCTCCAAAAGTATTTGACATACAAAGCTCAAATTTGGTATGCAACTTCCTTTCAATGATATCTATCTGTTCCATGCAATTTGACCTTCCTCAAGGTCATCCCTTAACCCTTATCAACCCTTTACTCCGCGAAAACTTAACCTTTTACTCCGAAAACTTAACCTTTTCCTTTTCTCCAAAAGTATTTGACATACAAAGCTCAAATTTGGTATGCAACTTCCTTTTAATGATATCTATCTGTTCCATGCAATTTGATCTTCCTCAAGGTCACCCATTAACCCTTGTCGACCCTTTACTCTACGAAAACTTAACCTTTTACTCCTAAAACTTAACCTTTGCCTTTTCTCCAAAAGTATTTGACATACAAAGCAACCTTTGCCTTTTCTCCAAAAGTATTTGACATACAAAGCTCAAATTTGGTATGCAACTTCATTTTGATGATATTTATCTGTTCTATGCAATTTGACCTTCCTCAAGGTAATCCCTTAACCCTTAGTAACCCTTTACTCCACAAAAACTTAACATTTCAGAAAAATGGCCATTTCGGGGGCATTTGTGTTTCACAAACACATCTTGTTTGACTTAGAAATTCTGGGTTAAGCAACTTAGAAAAGTTGAGCGCTCTGTCTTATGGACAGCTGTTGTTTATAATCCAACACCTATGCCATTGGTACTCATTGGAATGTCTTGATGAGACCCATAAAATTGTGTTAGGTGATCATTAACCCTTTCCTAAATGGCCATAATGGACCGTCCTATTCCCACACATTGACGCTTTTTGACGCCTCATAAGATAAAGGCTTTGGAAAACAATGTGGAAAATGAAGAAATTGCTTCAAAAGCAATTTCTTCATTTTCCACAATATTTTCTAACCAAAATGACAAAAACTTAGAACTCCATTCATCTGGCATTGTAGTCTGTAGCATCTTTGAATTTGGGCCAGTCTAAACATTTTCCGTCTGGTAATGGGTTATGATCAGAAAATGGGTATTGATAAAGGTAGTATTTGTGTGTCTACACAATATAGCTGTGAAAATATTGAGACAAAAGGAGAAAATGTTGGTTACCAGGATTGTCTTCTTTTGAATCAATGTTTTCTCAATACATTCCTCATAAGGATGTCAAAACCTGGTCTTGTTTATGAAAGTGTTAACCCTTTCCCAAACAAGACCTGGTTTTGATGTCTCTTATGAAAAAGGCTTGGAAAAACATTGAAACAAAAGAAGAAACTGCTGATAACCAGCAGTTTCTCCTCTTGTCTCAATATTTTCTATGCCATATTTTACACGAATTCTATCTTTTATTACTTGAATTTGTCATTTGTGGCAGTTATTGAAGTTGATCGCCCTAAAATTTTGATGTTTGGGAAAGGGTTTAATGAAATATTGCATTTGGAGAAGCCATTATCTGTTGCTTTGTGTTTGTGATATTGAATGGCAATGAATTTTGTGCTAAAAATAGACTGGGTTTCCCATTATGTATTGATAAATTGTCAGTGTTGTTACAAATTTCGTAACTATGCCTTGAATCAAGCCATAGCTACCAGATTTCATAACAACATATTGTCGTTGTAAATGCAAAACCTCGTATCTCGGTCTCGGAATTTTTTTAAGGGGAATGAAAAGAGTGTAATAACTTTTCCCAAACTGAAAGGTTTTACATGTACTTGAAATTTGGACATATTGTTCACAGATAATGTGTCATTAATACTAATTAGTAAAAATTCCTCAACACCTACAAGAATCGTCTTAACTGGGCACACAAGGTTTTACTTTGAAAATTGTGTTAATCGACATACAAGGTTTTGCATTTACACCGACGATATACAAAATACTGTTGTTAGTCCGAAATTACTTTATGGTTGAATGGATAAAATCATTCCCTCTTCTCATTTCTCGTTTTAGGGAATCGCAGGTGACAAAAGTGATGAGTGGTATGCCAAGAAAGGAAAATCAAAACCAAGTGCTTAGATAGACTCTACCTATAAAATATTATATTTATACACATTAATTTTTAAAAACAATGTTAGTAGAACTTTACTCATGATGAATCTGAACTCTGGAAATTACTTTACCCTTTCCAAGACAGCAAAATTTTCAGTAGGTCATATTGAAAAGCTGCAGCTGATGATCAAATGTATGTTGATATAGTTTGGATTGCGTACAATATAGCATAGAAAATAATAGAGGTAAAAGGGGGGAATGCTGATTATCTGCATTTCCTTCTTTTTCCTCAATGATTTTCTCATGTTTTTCCTGTCAGGGACGTGAAAACCAGGTTTTGTTTGGGAAAGGGTTAAGATTATGAAATATCTTATCAATCATTCAGATTATCTTTCCTTTTTAGCTCCACTGGCCTTTCTGGCCAGCGGGCTATCGTCATGGCGGTGTGTCCATCGTGAGTGCGTGCAACCGTCCATGTGTCCGTAAACTTTTTCTTTAAAAATCTACTTCTCAAAAACTTCTGGATGGATTTCAGCCAAACTTCACAAGAATGATCCTTGGGTGACCCTCTTTCAGATTCCTTCAAAGAATTTGGATTGAACCAGAATAACTTGAGTTTTCTGCCCTTGAATGTCAAAAATAGCTAGTTTTGACTTTGTTTTTGCTCTAAAATTTACAAATATTAACCAATCAAGACAAAACAAAATGTATATAAGCATAATATTCTACCTGAGTGTAATTTTCAGCTCGATTGGAATATTACATCATGAGTTATTTGCCCTTGAATTCGATAAAATTGCCATTTTCGACTTTTGTTTTCACTCTAACAACCATAAATTTTACCAATCAAGATGATACTTGGAAAGAATCTTGATGACAACAAGATCTTGCTTATGTGTAATTTTCAGGATGATCATATTGTTACGATCTGAGTTATGTGCCCTTGAAATTGACAAGTTTTCAGTTTTCGACATTTTTTCACTCTTGCGGCCACAAATATAGACTAATAAAGACAAAATTTTGACAGAATGATGGTGACCATAAGATCTTGCATGAATTAAATTTTCAGCTTGATTATAAACTCACATAATGAATTATGTGCTATTGAATTTGGCAAAATTACAGTTTTCAACTTTATTATCACTCTAACATCCCCAAAATATTAGTCAATCATTTACCTTCTTTTGGCTTTGACCACAAGATAGCTGATTTTTTACTTTGTTTTTGCTCTCTAAGAACTACAAGTATTTAAAAATCTAGGCATAATTTGGATTTGATATTACAAGAAATCCAGGCCTGTGGAGAAACTCAAGCCCTTCAGGGCTTTCTTGTTATAATGAATTTGTGGCGGTGCTCCACTAACCTCATGTTTTGGCTTATGTCTCAGGGAAGAATATTTTGTTTCAATTTTATTATTTAATGTAGTATATAGAAGATTTTAGTTTACCTTTCCCAAATGACAAGTTCAAATAAGAAAATTTTGCAGTCAACAGAATCAATGTTACATCTTTATGATCAGCAATATCTCCTTTTCCCTTATTGCACTTAATTCATGCTATGTTTACATCCTGATTCTTTAACACTATGTCTTATTTTGTTGCCTAAAACTTCAATTGTACCATCCTATTGTTGGCGCCAGATTGTATGGCACATGTTTACGTTTTGTTCAAATGTAAACAAAACATTTTTCGATAAAACGCAGAAAATTCTGAACAGTGAACAGACCGCTCTATCACTGTACCTAAATTTTTCAACATGTCTATGTCACTACTTATAAAGAATTTACTCATCTTTTATACAACACTGTTTTGTTAACATTTGGACAAAATGTAAACATATGCCATATGATCTTGCGCCAACAATAGAATTTTGTTATTTTATTTGGGAAAGGATTAAATACTCTAGATTCAAATTCTTGATATGTTGAGGTATTTTGACAGCCCCTTTGATGTCGACACAACAAGTATTGACTGTATATTGGAATCATTTCGTTCTGTCAGCTGTCTTGATGTACATACTTTGGTAAAACTACATGTATACTTAGTACATTTAAAAACCCAGAGTTTTCAAAGCCTTAAATCAAGATGTTATAAGATGTTATGAGAAATGAAAATAATTTTTATGAATCTCCTACAAGTTTTTAAACATGAAAAGATTAGAGTTAGTAATTTTGGATCGGCGCCATAGCCAAAGCGTTAAGCACGTTGGCAATACGTAAATTTTATTCACGTGAAACTCGAGTTTAAGGACAGATCCTCCAGTTGTTACTGCGCAACTTACTGCGCATATCCTAAATAACGAAAATAAAGCTGTCTTAGTAATTGGCCTTTTCAGCAAATGTATTTCTTACGTTTAGTTAATGTTTGGTGGATAAATGACAAGACCCTTTTCGGTTATTTCAATTTTCTCTGTTTGGTCAATTAAAGTGTAATAGTACTCGGATGGTACATTTCGCTTTCTGTTACGCGTTCAACATGTGGCGTTAGCGATAGGAAACGGAGCAACAAAAGCAAAGTGGTGTTTTTATTAGCTAGTCCGCTTCAGATGGACACAAAAGATGACACTTTTTATTATCTAAAGCTGGTAATAAGGAAGAAAATGGATAAAAGTAGTGAAACAATTTCGGACAGAGCTGCAAAAAGTAAACCAAATTTTACTTATAACTAAGAAAAACGCTTGGTTTGATATATTTTTCTTTGTTTGTTTTTGTAGGTATGACCAAGCACTATGTCTATACCAAAAAAGAAAAAATTCTTACCGCTGGAATATTTTTTATTATCTGAAACGTTGCGAAAAAAGAGCAATTTCAGCTACTTTTGAAAGAATGATTTACTAAAAATTTCAAAATCATCAATAAATTTTCCCAAATTGATACTCATTTATACAGAATAAAACATATTGAACACAATAAAGACTTATTTATGTAATGCTAGTCATTTCGAACACCTTTTTTGTGGGTATTTAAGTGACACCTCATTTTTGCAATTTTAGACAAGAGTAGTCTCCCTTGAAATCCAACAACTTTTTAATTCGCTTGGTGACCTATAGTTTTTAAGTCATTTTTTTACTTCTCATATATTTAGATATCAGTACAGAAAAAATAAAAAAAATCTTACCGTAGGAAATAAATGGAGGATCTGTCCTTAATTGCATCATGTTTATAAAGTCTATCTATTGGGACACTATATATACACGTTTCATTGAAATATTCTCAATTCTATCGGTGTGTCCCGTCTTCTTGAAAATGTGAGGAACCAAGTTTTTGGAACGCATTTGTTTGGTTTTTCAAACTCGGACATTTCAAGGCACGTAGGATGCCGTAACTTATTAATATCACGACTGACAACATGATGGCTAGGACATGTGTATTCACGTACCCCACCACCCAAAACATTGCAAAAACTTTGTATTCCTGTTATTGAAGAGCTCAACTAAATGCCACAAGAGGTTTCCTTTCTATGCGACGACGATGTAAGGCTTTAATTCAAGCTTTAGGTGGGCACATTTATTATTAATTGATTTGACCTATCTCAATTGAAAATAATCAAATTTTATTCCGACGTGTATTTAAAGCATCTTCTACCTTTTGAGTTAATGGAATTAGATAAATTGACGAAAATAAACCTGCATTACGTAGCCTTTGCTTGTCATTTCCATTCTATAAGGGAAGGAACTATCTCTGCGGAATTAAATGTACTCAGTATATAAGTCAATAACTGAGGCATTCACAGAAAATGGACACAGCATGTTACTTGTCATTTGACCTTTGTATATTGTTGGGGTTTTGTCATATTGTTCCATGTCAAAGAAAAAGGCGACTAAATTTGTTATATCATGTCTATGACAGGCTTCTTCAAAGTTAACTTTACCTTCAACACACATCGTTAGTGGGGAGTCAAAACCTCGTAACTACAGCTTGACAAAGCTGGAGTTACGAGGTTTTGATCCCCCGATGGCGACATGTACATTGTTCACATTATGTTAATCAGTTTTGTAGGGGGAAGGGGGATAAATTAAACAGATGATTGAGAAAATTAGCCTTTGATATAGTGATGCTATTCAAATGGTTTTTGTATCGGTTAGATTAGCTTTAGAATGAAAATGTGGAAATTGTTCTGTAAATGATGTCATAAATCACGGAAAAGAGTTTACACTTGATATTTCTTGATTTGTTTTCATTAGCAATTATTGATACTTTGTGCAATGCTAAAACATGTGGCAGGTATTTTATACCTTAAGCTGTTTTTCCAAGGTGAAAAGTTAGTGATGAGTGCCATTTGTTAATTGTAAACTTTTGATATTAAATATATTTTCAAAATATCACCCCTTTGTGATGATCTTTAAATTTACATCCCAAAAGTTTGCAATATGGGCCATGCAAGAAATTGAATTTAATGTTAATTACAATAATATTTGTGTACAGTAAAGCTCAGAGAATATATAGGCTTTTGCCTCATTGTTTTCCCTAGCCTTTTATTACAACACTATCGAGTCAACTCGTCTGCATGTTCCTTATGCTGGATTGCTCCTACACTATAGTCTGAATGAACCATCCAAAATTATGAATTATCTGTTTGTGCGGGTACCTGCAGGTAATTATCAGAAGGGTACCAGAGTACAAATTTTGTACTCATTTCAGCTCTATCACGGTGGATAATCACATGACTTAGAATTTCCGATAATCTTCAATAACTTTGTCAAAACTTGACCAATTTGAATTCGGTTTGAAGCAGAGGTGGGAAATGCCAGGAATAAGATGGACGTGTTGGATTTTTGAAAAATCAATTGATTAAAAAGTTATTGAAGATAAACCATTTTTTTTGTTTATCTTCAATAACTTTTTTATCAGTTGATTTTCAAAAATCAACCATGTCCATCTTAATGCGTGACGTCTGTCCACATTCTCTGCTTCAAACCGAATTCAAATCGGTCGCATGTTAACAAAATTATTGAAGATTTACTGGAAATATTGTATCACATGATTATCCACCATGTCTACACACAATGGGGAATCATGTGACACAACAGCAACAATAATTGAAAGAAATCTTCAATAAACCTCTCTACATGTGACCAATTTGAGAATGGTTTGAAGAAGAGGAGTAAAAATGTCAGGAATTTGTTGGATGTGATGGATGTTTCAGTTTCTGATAAAAAGTTATTGACATGCAAACAATTTTTTATCAGGGGCTGTTTAAAAGATCTAGATCTATTTCTATCTTCTGCAACTATACATTGTTGTGTCATGTGATTCCCCAGTGTAGCAAGATGCAGACTTCAGGATCAATTCCAATCGAAGCTACAAAACTTCTATTTTCAGCGACAAAGTTACCCATGTTGTTTCTTCACCAAGGTACATTTGAGATTTTTCTGTAGCTGCCATTTACAGCCAACTCATAATCCAACAGTTGTGCAGCTTATTTTGTGTTCCTGGCATTTAAAAAAAAAGTTGCACCAACATGAACATCCAGTCAGGGCCATATGCTACTCCTACATTCACACATTAGCCCATTACTAAACAACCAAATTTTAGGGTGGTCCAAATTGAAAGATGTTTCACATGATTAAGTGAATTATTCTTTTTTCATATATCAATGAGTAGAAAACATTGTGGGAAATGAAGAAATTGCTTGTCACAAGCAATTTCTTCATTTCCCACAATGTTTTCTAAAACCTGTTTCTTTTGGGTAGTCAAAAAGGGTCAATATGTAGGAATAGTTTAACCCTTTCCCAAACAAGACCTGGTTTTAACGTCCCGAAAACAAAAGGCTTGGGAAAACATTGAAACAAAAGAAGAAACTGCTGATAACCAGCAGTTTCTCCTTTTGTCTCAATGTTTTCTATGCAATATTTTACACAAATTCTACCTTTAATAACTTCCATTTTGTCATTTGTGACAGATTTTGAAGAGGATCACCCTAAAATTTTGTCGTTTGGGAAAGGGTTAAGAAATAAGAGAAGCACAATCACAAGTTTTAAAAGCTTTATTTTTCATGATGAATTTCACACATAATACATGTAAAATATTTGACAAGACATGGTGGGAAAATGATAAACATGATTAATAACAATTTCAAATACCACACTGGTTTCGAACTCACTAAAAGAGAATCACTTCAAAACATCAAGAGAAAAGAAGAAAATGCTGAATATAACCATAATTTTCTCCATTTATGCTCAAGGATTTCTATATTTGCAAAAGGAAAGTTTTAAGAACAAGTGTGTTTGTGAAACATGAATGTCCCCCAAAATGGCTAATGTTTAGTTATGCACAGACAGACAGAAAACAGGCATGAATAAAACAATATGCCCCGATCTTTCGATAAGGGTACATGAAAAGAGAACAGGCTGGTTATTAGTATTTTCTTCTTTTCTCTCAAAGCTTTCCAAAATTCATTGATAGAGACTTCAAAACAAGGGCTTGTTTTCAAAACGATGCAACCAAAGATAGAAATAGATAACAGAATTCACTTGTATAAACGCTGGTTAGCATTAACCAAATGGTTAAATACCTGTTTTGATTTAATTTTTCAATGTGAGTTAGCAAGAAACTGAAACGGGTATTTAAACATTTTGTTAACACTAACCAGTGTTTATACAATCATGCCCCTGTCAAAAAGTACAACCCTACCATAGGGATCCTTAACTAGACTCTTGACGCACTACGATACTACTTTAACCCTTTCCAAAATGGCAAAAATTTAGGGTTGTCCAATTTGAAAGCTGCGGCAGACGAAAAATGGATGTAGACAAAAAACAACATTTGTGTAAGATGGAGCACAGAAAATACTGAAGCAAAAGGAGGAAATGCTGGTTATCAGCATTTTCTTCTTTTGTTTCAATGTTTTCACAAGCCTTTTCTACTAAGGACATCAAAACAAGGTCTTGTTTGAGAAAGGGTTAACCCATTACCAGACGACAAATTTCTCGACTGGTCCAAATTCAAAAGTGTTGCAGAAGATAATTTCAAGTGACTGAAATTATACATTTGTTGGTCTGTTTGGAAGAATACATTATGGTAAATGAAGAAATTGCTTGTCACAAGCAATTTCTTCATTTTTCATGATGTTTTCCAAAGCCTTTATCTTGTAGGGGGTCGAAAGGCATCACCCTGTGGTTAAATGTAGTAGCTGAGTTCTGAGAGTCAAATTAAGGACCCCTATGACTCCTACCGCAATCCATCAATGTTGGGGGCACAACAATATAATCATTCTGACAATGTAATTTCATATTAAAATCATCACAACTATTTTTGGTCCAAAATGTAGGTATTGTTCCATCGAATTATTTAAGAAATATTTTTGTCTACCAATGTCCTGCAAAACGCTTGATCCATTACCAGATGGCAAAATTTAAGACTGGTCTAAATTTAAAGATGATTCAGACAACATTTTGATTTGATAAATTTCAAAATTTTACAACTTTCAAGATAGAGAGCATTGTGGAAAATGAAGAAATTATGACAAGCAATTTCTTCATTTTCCACATTTTTTCCAAAGCTTTTTTTCTAGCAGGGCACCAAAAAGCGAGTGTGGGAATGGGTTAAAACAACAACCGCATTATGCAAGTTTTAATCATTTGACAATACGCGGTTCTTCCCCTAATGTGTGGCAAGTCATCGGTAAGACAAATTAATGAAATATTTTGATGAAACTGGCACCCAGGGCTAAGTACATAACAATTGAAAGTGCATATCAACAATAGTTATGCATTAACCCTTTCCCAAACGGCAAAATTTTAGGGTGATCCACTTCAAAAACTGCCACAGGTGACAAAATGGAAGTTATTACAGATAGAATTTGTGTAAAATATGGTATAGAAAATATTGAGACAAAAGGAGAAACTGCTGGTTATCAGCAGGGCAAGTTTAAAAAAAATGTGACCGTTCACTTTTTACATGCCTCAGCTTTTACAGAGAAACATATTCTACCCAATCAAAGCTAAAAAGATGTGTTATTGTGTGTTTATACTGGGTAGACTACCAAGTTTAAAGAAAATTGCTTCACACATGAAAAAGATATGTCATTTAAACATGTCAAAAATGTCAGGAGTGAAACGCTTTTTGTGTGACACTTAACACTTTGACCAGATTTCTAAGCTATTGTAAATAAAAGATAGTGACAGGATACTAAAATAGGCAATTGTAATTCATAAAACAACATGTGCATCATCATCTTAAAATTACATTTTTTATCTTATCTTCACTGGTTTAGGATGTGGAGCCTGTTTTATACAACAACCCTCTAAATTTTATGTCAGGAGTGAAACACTTTTATTTTTTAATATGTGTTCTCATTCTTGTTTATTCAGCCAGAAATCTACCCCTCAAACTGTTTTACGAAGCCATCAACCTTGTGGACATTCTGCACTCTACTATTTAGTGATTCGTGGGTTACAATTTCTCATATTGTGCAATATATATGCTGTCAGGAGTGAAACGCTTTTTTGTTGTCATCTTGCAAGATTGTGCACACAATTTCAGCTAAAAGTTAGTGAACATGAATTTTAAATATAATTTGGACACTGTTTAACCATTTAGAATAGTTTTTAGGCATCCTAATTTAGAAATCTGGATGATATTCTATAAAAATAGCTGTTATTCTTAAAATTTAAATGTCAAACTTTGGTCACATTTTTTTTTAAACCTGCCCAGCAGTTTCTTCTTTTGATTCAATGTTTTCCCAAGCATTTTCTATTCAGGACGTCAAAACCAGGTCTTGTTTGGGAAAGGGTTAAGCAAGCTGATTACAACCATACATCACATAAAGTGAGACTGCCTCTGCAAAAACTAACAGTATTTTAACATTTTCTCAAACGTTTATTTTCTTCTGAATGAAACTTCATCATTGAAGCCATGTGACAATCACATTGTGTTTTCTGAAACATTTTCTATTTTGACAGCAATGCAGTATCCAATTTGCAGGATTACATTTAATACACAATATCACTCCTTTTCTCCTATTTTTCTGGTAATGTAGAAGTTTCATTCTTCTCATGTCTTTATTATTTCTTTCCATTTTACCCTCTCCAAAATAAAGTCTGGTTTCGACATCCCTAACAGAAATGGCTTGGGAGAACATTGAGACAAAAGAAAATGCTAATAATCAGCATTTTGCCCTTTCGCTTCAATGTTTTCTGTGCTATATTATTCACAAATTTTACCATACTATATGGATTAAGTTACATCCATTTTACTGTCTGCAGCAGCTACCAAATTGATACACCCAAACATTTTGCAAGTTGGGAAAGGGTTAAGATACCTCAAATCTTGCTGACTCAGAACATATTTATAGATTTTGACGGTAGAATACTCGTAATGTGGCCATTTTGAGATTCATAAAACATTGGCATTTTTCGAGCGACGTCGTAACGTATCCGAAGTTATTCGGGTGTGGTTGTAAACATTTGGCGATGGAAAGTTCCACCACCAAATGTTTACGATCGCGCCCGAATAGTTCAGACGTCGCATGAATCTCATTAGGGGTAGACTACCTTAAAGTCAGTTTTTAAAATGTTTGAATTTGAACGCTACACAATAGCACACATTAAGATGGTTTTTGCAGAGCTCAGTCTCTTTCAATAAATAAATTGCACATGTTCCCTTGGTCAAAAGTAGTTAAATAAATAAATAATAAAGTTCATAAATAACAAATGAGCTGAAATATGGAAGAAGGGAATCATATGGTATTGACTCCAATGATTGATCGTTTGGGGTTTAACCCATTACCAAACAACAAAATTTTAAGCTTGTCCAAATTGAAAGAAGTTGCAGACGACAATTGCAACATGATGAAATTTAAAAAAATTATGACTTTTGGGGTAGAAAATATTGTGGGAAACACAAGCAATTTCTTCATTTTCCACGATGTTTTCAAAGGCGTCACTGTGAGGTAATGGGTTAACACCTCTTTCACCTGCTATGGTTATATTGTGGCTGCTGGGGCATCTGACCATGGAATTCTGTCATTTCTTTTACCAGTACTACCACAACATCCGCACCAAGCCTCTACCTGCTCGCCCATATAGGTGTACAATTATCAAACCATTGGTGGGAGACAATTTTGTCTAAAAGAATATTTGCTGCTATCAGAAATCGAACTCAGGACCTCATTAGTGACAGAACTATGCGCTACAAACTGTGCCATGTACGTAGCCATCGACTACAATGATCTAGATCAGTCTGTGCATTAGTGAAATCTGGTTTCCTGCTCTAGGAAAGTTCCTTAACCCATTCCCAAACATTGACGCTTTTTGACGCCCTTTGAGATTAAAGCTTTAGAAAACAAAGTGGAAA
Source organism: Fragum sueziense (assembly GCA_963680895.1). Lineage (NCBI taxonomy): Eukaryota > Metazoa > Mollusca > Bivalvia > Cardiida > Cardiidae > Fragum > Fragum sueziense. The sequence continues at coordinate 38,826,793 of OY804603.1, forward strand.
GTGAAGAAATTGCTTGTGACAAGCAATTTCTTAATTTCCCACAATGTTTTCTACCCCAATATACCAATAAATATGAAATTATATTCACTTGAAATTGTCGTCTGCATCATCGTTGAATTTGGAACAGTCCAAAATTTTGTCGTCTGGTAATGGGTTAAGTTAGTAAACTTATTCGAATAGATAAACATGGATCTTGATCAGACTGTATGCAAATACCACATGACTCCCTTTTTCAATCAATATCTGAGCTCAATTAAATAATGCTATAAATTAATTCAACCTTGATAGATCTAGATCTAGTTAAAATCTAGATAAAAGTGTTGACTAGAAAGACCTCCATTATTCTTTTCCTCTGTATAACCCTTTCCCAAACAACAAAATTTTAGATTGTGCCAAGGAAAGCTGCCTTAGACGATTTTTATACAATGTCACACTGAAAATAATGAGGTAAAAGAAGAAAAATGCTGATTATCAGCTTTTTCTTCTTTTGCTTCAATGTTTTCCCAAGCCTTTCACTTAAGCGTCATCAAAATTTGGTCTCGTTTGAGAAAGGTTTGAAATATAATTTAAAATATAATTCACCACATTTTCTTCAACAATCTTTGTTTTTAAAAGTTTCTAGAAATATCAAAGTAACACAGTAACAAAATGTGTTTTTGAACAACAGCGCACCTCCATATGGCAATTTTTAGAAAAATTGAGACCTTGATATTTGACCTTGACCCACAACTTGACATTGGTATCAAAGTTAAGCTTTCTTGATGATAGACAAGGGGGGCAAATATATATGGCCCTGAATTATTGAAGCGGGCGCATGTAAAAATCATTGTTTAGGAATGTATTAAGAGAGAATGGGAAATACAATTTAGAAAGAATCAAGTTTCATAGAACTAGTGTAAACTCTCCCAAACAAGACTGGATACTGACACCCTTTTGACAGTCTCAGAATACATTGAGAGAAAAGAAGAAAATGCTGATAATCAACATTTTTTTCCTATTCTCTCTATAATTTCTGTGGTATAATGAACAAAAATCATGTTCATCAGCATTTTCTTCTTTTGCCTCAATGTTTTCCCAAGCCTTTTCTACTAGGGATGTCAAAAGCAGGTCTTGTTTGCGAATAGGTTTAAGGGAACATGTGCAATCATCTATAACTGTCTACACTACTAATACTGCGACTCCGTCGATGATGATGTCGTGACCTACTTTTCTTGTATGACCTACTTCTGGACCGACTGTGGTGATGATAATACGAGTCGTCGCTGTCGGAACTCGATGGCGGCGGCGTGGGGCGGTGGTATGGTACTGGACGTTTTCTGGCACTGAAACAATCATTATAGTACAAATTATTAACTTGTATCTTCGACATTTTTTGTCATTTTTGACCAGCCAAAAAACATTAACATATTGCAAAGCAACAAGAGCGAAATATTCATGGATTAAAGTTAACCCATTACCAAACGGCACAAACCTAGACTGATACAAATCAAAAGATGTTGCAGATGATAATATAAAGTGAATGAAGTTTTGCATTTTTGGTCATCCTGGGTAGAAAACATCGTGGGAAATGAAGAAATTGCTTGTCACAAGCAATTTCGTCATTTTCCACAATGTTTTCCAAAGCCATTTTCTTGTTGGGAGTCAAAAAGAGTCACTGTGTGGTAATGGGTTAATACATATTGAGACTGTGAAAATCTGAAAATCTATCTGTTATTCTGAGACAGGAAATGCCTTGTCAAGGATTTAGATAATCTTCTAAAAACATCAGTTTTTAAAGAGCATTTATACCCTAAAATGTTAGGAATTCACCAGTTTTTGTTCCATTTATGACATGAAAGGCCTTGACGTATGATGCACAAGAGGGATTAGTTGTTGAAACATGCTCTAAAGCTTTTTAGTTTTAGCCAAATAGGGTATTAGTATGTATGAGTTAATATGGCACTATTTATATATTATAAATACAATAGTACTTTTCCCATGTCCTATAGTCTGGACATTCATAATAGTAAAGGCTGGGGAAAACATTGCGACAAAAGAAGGTAATGCTAATAACCAACATTTTTCTCTTTTGCCTAAATATTTTCAGTTGTATATTGTGCACAACTTGTTTGTTTATTGTCAACCTTTTTGTTGTCTGCAGTTCCTTAGCTTCTTTGAAACCTGCAGTAACTGTCTTAAAGAAACCAAGGATCCTAATCAGATATCACTTTGATATGAGCAAACATGGACACATTATAACCCAAGTGCCACAGATACCTTTTTACCATATCAAGGCTCAACAATTTCTTCCAGAGAAAAGTTAAGGGGATTGCTAGCTGTTAACACATAATGAAATCTTTACAGTCAGAAAGCTGGCTGATTAAGCATGCATTGTTAATTAAATATTGATAAGAGATTAAAGTATTAGCCAATCTAGAGTTTCTATAAACAAGCACTTTCACACTGATCAATATGAACCCTTTCTGAAACAACACATGGTTGTCGTAATCATCTGTGAAAAGGCTTTGGAAAACATTGAAGGAATAGAAGAAAATGCTGATAACCAGCATTTTCTTCTTTTCCCTCAATGTTTTCCACCCAATCATGAAATAGTTTTCGATGTTTTAATTTGTTATCTCATATGAGACACTATTAAATTTGTATCAGTCTAAAATTTTGTCAATGGAGAAAAGATTAACACAAAAGAATTAACCCTCTCCCAAACAAGACCTGGTTTTGACGCCCCTAGAAATGGTTTGGGAAAACATTGAGGCAAAAGAAGAAAATGCTGATAATCAGCATTTTCTCCTTTTGCCTCAATATTTTCTATTCTATTTTATGCACAAATATTGTCTTTATCAACATCCATTTTGTCATCTGCAGCAGTTTTTTTTTTTTAAATGAACCACCTCGAAATTTGTTGTTTGGTAAAGGGTTAATGGCATTAACATGGACTGAAAAGTACAAATACATCTAATTTTTGTTTCATTATGCCTCTAACCTTTTTTTTTTCTTTTACAAGATATCAATGTTTTTTCTTGGAAGAACGCTTTTGTTAATCATTGAGGGCAAACAGACAACACGCTTAGCTAGCATAGTGTTGTTGTTTTTTGGGTTTTTTTTTTAATGTTTGACTACACTTCCTTTTTTTTTTAATTTGAACCTGTCAAAATGATAGTGTCAATTATAGTAGCCTGTGAAAGAGAAGATTATAATGCCCATGCTTCATTGTCTGTTGAACTATTGCCACATAATGGCACTTTTTGATCTCCCCTAAGTTAAAAGCATTGCAAATCATTGTTGGAATATATGAAGAAATTGCTTGTGACAAGCAATTTCATCATTTTCCAAGATGTTTTCTGACCAAAACCCCAAAATATATATATTCTTTTCACTTAAAATTGCCATCTGCAACATGTTTGAATTTGAATCAGACATCTGGTTTACCATCTGGTAACAGGTTTTTTTTCATCTGGACAGAACCACAACTATCTAGCTCATAGCAAAGTTTTTATCAACCTAAACAAACTCTAAATGTTGATGCAACATGCAAGTAAAACATTAAGATAAAATAGCATAGCCTGCACAAAACAATTGAAAACATATTGACTATTCATCTGGAAAAGATGTCCTTTTGAAACATAACAACCTGTGTAGTATAATTTCTCTCGGATCTTTTTTAAAAGTTAGATAGATTGATATTTGACCTTGAATAATGACCTCTTGTCCTAAATGATGTACTGCTTTGTCATCTTACAATTGATGTGAAAATAATTTAATTTGAAAATGATTAATTCTTCATGAGAAAAACAGGCAGATAAACTTAAGTACCTTAAATTTTACCGATCTTTCAATAAATATAAGTAAGAATACATTAGCAATATCAAGAGAGGAATTATGGTAAGTACATAGTATAGCGGAAACTTCCGAATAAACTAATTCAGTTACAATTCTTGCAGAGAGTAAGAACAACAAGTATCTGGTGTTGTATGCAACACATAAAGTCCCCTACCGGCTTCACTTTGACTCATTATGGTAATCAATAATAGATTAAGATGAACAAGTCATCAAAATAATTGTCAAACATATGAAATGTTATGCCAAAAATTTCGGAAATATAATTCAAATGACTTGAATAAAATTACTGGTTTCATCAAGTTAGCTTGCTTAGTTATTAAGTTATTGCAGGATCCATTTTTTGCCATATTTTCACTATTTCCGTTACCATAGCAACCACACTTTTCGTCAAAGAACAAAGATAAAATGATGTGCATAATCTACACATTGCCATCTAGTCATATACAAAGTCTCATCAAATTAGCTTGCTTACTTATTAACTTATCGCAGGATCCAATATTTTTTGCCATATTTTCACTATTTCCGTAACCATAGCAACAACAATTTTAGTCTAAAAACAAAAATAAAATGATGTGCATAATCTACACATTGCCATATAGTCATATACCAAGTCTCATCAAACTAGCTTGCTTAGTTATTATCTTATCGCAGGATCCCATTTTTGGCCATATTTTCACTATTTCTGTAACCATAGCAACCTCAATTTAAGTCGAAAAACAAAAATAAAATGATGTGCATAATCTACACATTGCCATCTAGTCATATACCAAATTTCATCAAAAACGCTTGCTTAGTTATTAAGTTATCGTGGGATCCAGATTTGAGCGGACAGACAGACGGACGGACAGACGGAGGGCAAACCTATAGTCCCCTCCGGTGTGAACACCGGTAGGGGACTAATAAAAAAGAATAGAAGATTTTTTATCCTGTAGCAAGGGTATCTAAATAAGTGTAAGGCTGAGAGGTTAAAGATGGTAAGACATGCAATAGACAACAAAAGTAGGCTAGCAGCATGCAATCACAGAATGATAAATACAAAACAAGAGGACCATGATGGTCCTTAATCGCTCACCTGAACTGAGATTCACAAGGTGAGAAATGATTGCACCTTGTCCCATGATATCTAAAAGAACATTCTAATTCTCAATAGTCTTTATCCTTGTGACTAGACAAACATTCTGAACATGTTTCAAGAAGATTGGACAAAAATTGTAGCATCTACATTGCCAACAAGAACTTTGAGGCCCCTTTTCCCACGATATCCAACAGAACATTCCTATTGTGAATAGGCTTCATCCTTGTGACTAGACAAATAATCTGACTAAATTTCATGAATATTGGGCCAAAATTATTGTCTCTATAGCGCTAACAAGGATTTTGTCATTAAGGCCCCTTTTCCCATGGTATTCCATGGAACATTCCTATTTTCCTCAGAGTTTATCGTTGTGGCTAGACAAACAAAAGTTTCATGAGGATTAGACCATAATTGTTGCCTCTAGAGTGCTAACAAGGATTTTGTCATTAACGCCCCTTTTCTCATGATATCGACTGGAACATTCCAATTTTTTATAGGGTTTATCCTTGTGACTAAAACATACATTCTTTTAGTTTCATGAAGATTAGGCCAAAACTGTTGCTTCTAGAGTGTTAAAAAGGATTTTGTCATAAAGGCCCCCTTTTCCCGTGATATCAAAATGGAACATTCCGATTGTTGATAAGTTTCATCCTTGTGAATTAACAAATATTCTGATCAAGTTTCATGAAGATTAAGCCAACATTATGGCCTCTAAATTGCCAACACAGATTTTGTCATTATGGCCCCTTTTCCCATGGTATCCAATGGAATATTCCAATTTTCTGTAGAGTCCATCTCTGTAACTAGACATGCATAATTCTGGCCAAGTTTTATGAACATTGGGCCAAAATTGAAGCCTGTACAATGCTAACAAGGATTTTGTCTTTTAGGCCCCTTTTCCCATGATATTGATGAGAAGGTCCCAATTTTCAACAGGGTTCACCCCATATTAACCCCAAGAATCAACAACATGGGCCCTTTTTTCATTGCAAAATAATTCATCTTACAATAATTTGGTAAAGAGCTAAAGAGAATATTATTAGTTGCAAAATAGAAGCAAGTCCGATTATAAATCCAAAGAAAAGATAACAAAACACTGATAACAGCTAGATTAAATCCTCTCTTGTTTACTTACCCGGTAAGCTGGGGAATGTCTAGATCATTGATCAGATAAAATCCAAATTATCTATATGGACTAAGGGAGGCAACTTGAACACTAAAAGTCTTACAGCTTCGCTGATTGGTTATCTTCCTTAGAAAGTCTGATAAGCCCCACCCTGCCACGCCCACATTTTTTGACTAATCTTAAAATTTGAAAACAAATTTTGAAGAGAGTCACTCAAAGAACATACCTGTCAAGTTTGGTTCAAATTGACCCAATGGTTGATTTTTAAATAATTTTCTTAGGATTTTTAAGCCCCGCCCTGCCACGCCCACATTTTTTGGAAAATCAAAAATGAATGAACAAGTTTTGAAAAGGGGCACCCAAGGAACAATCCAGCCAAGTTTGGTCAACATTGGCCCAATGGTTCAGGAGGAGAAGATGTTTAAAGAAATTGTGAACGGACGGACAGACGGACGGACGGACAGACGGACGGACGACGGACGGTGAGCGACCACAATAGCTCACCTTGAGCACTTCGTGCTCAGGTGAGCTAACAAAGCAATAAAACTTTATCACAAGCATGCACACAATGCAACCAAGGATTTTTTTATATTTGTTCACAGCATAGCTAATTCTGAGAAAATTCTGATAAAATATGAGAGGGTTAACCCATTACCAAACGACAAATTTTGGACTGGTCCAAATTCAGAGATGTTGCAGACAACAATTTCAAGAAAGGAAATTTCAAATCTTTTGGTCTTTTTGGGTAGAAAACATTGTTTTCCCAAGCCATTTGCGTTAGGGGAGTAAAAAAGAGTCACTTTATGGTAATGGGTTAACACATTCTATCTTTATCATTTCACTTCCAAAGCCTATAATGTGGGTATGGGTACTCATTTGAGATGACTCGGCGAGATGACACCAATGAATATCCACAAAATATAATTTGATGAAAAATGAATGAAATATTGCACCAAGAAAAGCCTTTAACCCTTTCCAAAACAAGACCTGGTTTTGATGTCTTTAACAGAAAATGCTTGGGAAAATATTGAGACTAAAGAAGAAACTGCTGATAACCAGCAGTTTCTCCTTTTGCCTAAATATTTTCTGTGTCAAATTATACACAATTCATGTCTTAAATAACATCCATTTTGTCGTCTGCGGCAGCTTTCGAATTGGACCACCAAAATTTTGTCGTTTGGGAGAGGGTTAAACATACTTATCTGTAGCTCTGGATATAATTGCCAGAATGGTCAGTGGCAAAAACCAGGATTCAAACCTGTGATTCTTGAATTCATAATCTCAGATGCTATCGACTGAGCTATCTGGCTCGGTGTTACAGAATTAGTTGTTAGTGTATGAATTTGTAACATTCGGACAGCCAAGCTGAAAGGGGTGGGTAAGTGCAATGGAAACGCACTGGACTTGCAACACAGGGGTCGCTGGTTTGATCCCCTGCTCCACCAGTCTGTCAGATTAGACTTTAAATCAAGGTGTTGTCTCAAACGACCTTAGCTGTTGAGTGGGATGTAAAGCTCAATTTATTTCAACCCAAGTTGCAAGGCCTATTGTTATTCTAATTGAAATGCATGGCTTCTAATTACATGTTTCACTAATGAATGAGTATCAGGCAATGATTGTTATCAACCAGCAAAATTGACATTTCACAGGCAACTCTTAAATTTCACATACCTCTCTATTGCTTTCAACATAAAATATTGCATCCAATGTTGCATCTTATTGCCTTTGAAGAGTATTTTAGGACTTTATATTGTCTAGAATGAGTTCTAATATTGAAATTTTGCAGATGCTGCTCTGTTTAATCAATTACCAAACAGCAAAATTTTAGATTGGTCCAAATTCAAATGTGATGTAGATGAGAATTTCAAAGGAATGAAATTTTAGCATTAAGATTTGTTTTGTCAAATTCGCCTGAAAGTAAGAGAAAATTTTGATGGCTTCATATTTTCCCAATGTTTAGACAATTGCCTATAGCTCTTTTTTGAAAAGGACTGTTCATTGAAAGTAAAGATTTCAAACTGATTAACACAAGAATTCTGCATTTATAAAGCAAAAGGATAGTTTTGTGGAAATATTATGTACATGGGGTTCAAATCGACTACCTAATTGTATAATATATAAATGTGTTGAGTATTAAATGCACTTGTTTTATAACTTTGTGTAGATTTGTGTTAGTACTTTTTAAAGTTTGTCTAGATATTTTCTTCCGTATATCTTACACAATTACTCCATCAACACCCATTTTGTTGTCTGCAGTACATTTGGAATTGTAGGACAATCCTATAATATTGATGTTAGGGAAATAATATTTCTGCTCTATTATTAGTAAAACTCCGAAATTTTAGTAACAGTTAGTTTTAGAAATGCAATCCAGAACAAGTAAAACTGTTCAAACTTTATATACCAGAATGTATATATCCCTAGGTGTTGATATTTATCTAATTGACATCACCAACAGAGAAGGCTTTCAAAAACATTGAGAGAAAAGAAGAAAATGCTGATATTCAGCATTTTCTTCTTTTCCCTCAATTCTTTCCATACTATGTAACTTGTTCAAATATTGCGGTTTTCACAACATTGCATTTGTTGTGTGCAACACCTTTATTTTGGACCACCCTAAAAGTTTATTGTTTGTGAATTATTTTAGTCAACTATGTAATTAGTAAGTGTTAGTTTTAGAACTGCAATCCATTCTGAACAAGTAAAACTTTTCAAACTTTATATACCAGTGTTTTTATCCCTGTGTGTGAAGATTAATATCTATTTCTGCTCCATTGTGGGTGGGGCGATGTTGACCTTCGCGGTGACCTTGACCTATATCTGCTGCTATCCTCTCTAACATTGGGTGACCTTGACCTTCAGGTGAAACAAAACAATAGAAAAACAAAACAATAGCCATAAACTCAAAGTGAAATAAACAAAATATAGACTCGCCATGAGATTCCCAACCATAGGGTAAAACTAAGAATTTTACTTATTGTCTGCTTCATATTTTGAATAACATCATCTTATGCTTTTGAAAACCGTAAATGCTAGTACATGTATATTGCAACAGTTCTGTTAATGATATTTGACTTCAAAATAAATCTCTTTCTACATAAAAATCATTCAAGATAGTGTTAACATAATTCCATTTTCAAGCGCTTATTTCACATTCTGTGCTCTGGCTTTTATAGTGGTATGGTTGTTTATCTCATAGCGACACACAAAATAAAATGATGATGAGAAATTAACTGAAATATAGCACAATGTGACCATAGAAAATCATAACTAAAAATAGCACAGAAATGAACACAATATTAAACATGTTTACAGAGCTCTCAGTGACATGAAATTATAAATCTATAGAATGATACACTTTTAGATTCATCAATATTTGAGCCAGGATCTGGAAAAAAGTCCCTTATGGTATTTTGGAAAACCAAACTTCCAGATCAACCAATTGTCAAATGCAGTCTAACAAGGATCCATTCTTCTAGCTGACTGGTGCCAAAGCTAATGAAGAAGCTATTAGAGAACAATATGGATCTAGGTCAGACTGTGCGTATGCACAGTCTGATCTAGATCCATGTTGTTCTCAAATGCCATGACAGACTTTTTTCAGGTCCCGGCTCATTTATATATTTCAAGTTTAAACATATTGTCTATAATAATGTCTTTTGATTCTAGATTTTGATCATATAAACTACCGGTAATAGATAGACCACAACTAATCTAATCCAAATAAGGAACATGATAAAATGTATCCTACGTGGTGTTGAAATTATCAACAAAAGAATTATTAACAAGCAATTTATCTTGATTTGCAGAAAAAATGACATTTTTGCTCGTGTATTTCATACACTTTTACGCAAAACAGTATTATTTTACAGCATTTAATAAACCCCAGAAAAACTTCTACAGTGATTTCTTAAATCTCTTAAATCACAGATCTATACTACTGGCAAAAACTTATCTGTTCCAATATGAATTTGATTAACAATATCAAAATAAGCAACTTAACACTGAATATATTTGTGTAAATCCCGATTCTACTTCATAGGTCCAGATCAGAAAAGGAATATCTAAAGTGACACACAAATAATTTACTTTACGACAATTACACAATGTGACTTTAAAAGAAAGATTTGACAACAAAACTACCATAATACCTGGTAATTCTTCTACGATCAAGATGACTTGGAGAGCCTTTTCTGCGGCGTATTGACGGACTGCGAGACTGACGATCACGTGACCTACTTCTACTTTGAGATGAAGATCGATGTCTGCGAGATGAGTTTCTGGTCCTTGAAGTTGACCGTGACCTACTGCGACTAAATGAAAATATATCTTGAGTGATCATCTAAATATTTTTACTTTCAAATGCTTTGTAAAATGGAAATATTTGAACCCATAATAAAGGAAACTATGTATCGTGATATGTAGACCTACTGATAAGGTGTGATAGCTTTTCCAAAATCATTCTTTCTTTTATTGTTCACCAAACGCAATGTTGTGAGTATGCATAACATAGGGTTTGGAATTCAATCAACACATAATTGACATATTCTTTACACTCCATCAACTTGAAATTGTCCTCTGCAACACCTTTCAAATTGGAACAGTCCAAAATTTTGCTGTCTGGTAATGGGCTAAAACCTGTCTTGCAATGATTGTAAACGATTTGTCATATTAATTTTACCTCCTGGACTTCTGTCTTTTTGATGACGGAGAATCCTTTTTGTTTCGTGAATGACTGACTCTCGGAGATTCCGATTTCTTCTGGGATTTTCTCGAAGGTGACTGTGACCTTTTGACCTTCTCTGCTGACGAGCGACCTTGACCTTTGTGGCTAGGTGAAGGCGTCGGTGACGGAGTCAGGGACGATAGAGATCCTTCCCTCTCACGGGATCTGCAAAAACAGAAGTTAAACCTTTTCCAAACAAGACCTGGTTTTGACAGCCCTAATAGAATTGGCTTGGGAAATATTGAGGCAAAAGAAGAAAATGCTGATGATCAGCATTTTCTCCTTTTGCCTCATGTTTTTTGTGCTTTATCATTCACAAATTTTAAATAACATCCTGTTTTTTCTCAAAAGCTATTTCTTCATTTTCAACAATGCTTTCTAGCCAACAAGAGGGCCATTGGCCCTGAAGCGCTCACCTGACAGGCCCATAGGAAGCAATTTCATAATGGGGGGCTATAGACTCTATCCTAAATATTGGGGGGTGGGGGCTAATTGGGATTTCCCCAAAACTTTAAGTGTAAAATTAAGAAAAATTGGTATTTTTGGCCAACTTTGGAAGGGTTTAGCTCCCCTAGCCCCCCTGTTCCTACAGGCCTGCCTGACATAATAGCTTTCTGTATATGGTGTGTCTGAGCCTCCAAAATGATAACATTTTACTAAGATTTGTGGCCTGTATAAGATAATCATTCTGACAAATTTTCAGCTTGATTGGGCAAAAAAATCCCCAAGACTGGACCCCATGACCTAGTTTAGGACCCCAGATGACCAAATTTTGAAATTGTCTGAGATTTTATCAAGATAATTATTCTGACTAGGCTGATTGGGCATAAAATGTGGCCTCTAGAGTGCACACAAGGTTTTTCTTAAATTTGACCTAGTGACCTAGTTTTTGACCCCAGATGACCCAATTTCAAACTTTTTGTACATTTCATCAAGACAATTATTATGAGCATATTTCAGGTTGATTGGGCAAAAAATGTGGCCTCTAGAGTGCACACAAGGTTTTACAAAGATTTGACCCTGTGACCTAGTTTTTGACCCCAGATGACCCAATTTCAAACTTGTCCGAGATTTTATCAAGACAATCATTCTGAGCAAATTTCAGGTTGATTGGGCAAAAAATGTGGCTTCTTGAGTGCACACAAGGTTTTTCTAAGATTTGACCCTGTGACCTTGTTTTTGACCCCAGATGACCCAATTTCAAACTTGTCCGAGATTTCATCAAGATAATCATTCTGATCAATTTTCAGGTTGATTGGGCAAAAAATGTGGCCTCTAGAGTGCACAAAAGGTTTTTTCTAAGATTTGACCCCGTGACCTAGTTTTTGACCCCAGATGACCCAATTTCAAACTTGTCTGAGATTTTATCAAGACAATCATTCTGAGCAAATTTCAGGTTGATTGGGCAAAAAATGTGGCCTCTAGAGTGCACACAAGGTTTCTCTAAGATTTGACCTAGTGACCTATTTTTTGACCCCAGATGACCCCATTTCAGGCTTGTCCGAGATTTCATCAAGTCAATCATTTTGAGCTAATTTCAGGTTGATTGGGCAAAAAATGTGGCCTCTAGAGTGCACACAAGGTTTTTCTAAGATTTGACCCTGTGACCTAGTTTTTGACCCCAGATGACCCAATTTCAAACTTGTCCGAGATTTTATCAAGACAATCATTCTGAGCAAATTTCAGGTTGATTGGGCAAAAAATGTGGCCTCTAGAGTGCACACAAGGTTTTTCTAAGATTTGACCCTGTGACCTAGTTTTTGACCCCAGATGACCCAATTTCAAACTTGTCCGAGATTTGATCAAGACAATCATTCTGAGCAAATTTCAGGTTGATTGGGCAAAAAATGTGGTCTCTAGAGTGCACACAAGGTTTTTCTAAGATTTGACCCCGTGACCTAGTTTTTGACCCCAGATGACCCAATTTCAAATCCGTCCGAGATTTTATCAAGACAATCATTCTGATCAATTTTCAGGTTGATTGGGCAAAAAATGTGGCCTCTAGAGTGCACACAAGGTTTTTCTAAGATTTGACCCAGTGACCTAGTTTTTGAACCCAGATGACCCAATTTCGAACTTGTCCGAGATTTTATCAAGACAATCATTCTGATCAATTTTCAGGTTGATTGGGCAAAAAATGTGGCCTCTAGAGTGCACACAAGGTTATTTTAAGATTTGCCCCAGTGGCCTAGTTTTTGACCCCAGATGACCCAATTTAAAACTGGTCCGAGATTTCATCAAGACAATCATTCTGAGCAAATTTCAGGTTGATTGGGCATAAAATGTGGCCTCTAGAGTGCACACAAGGTTTCTCTAGGATTTGACCCAGTGACCTACTTTTTGACCCCAGATGACCCAATTTCAAACTTGTCCGAGATTTCATCAAGTCAATCATTTTTGAGCTAATTTCAGGTTGATTGGGCAAAAAATGTGGCCTCTAGAGTGCACACAAGGTTTTTCTAAGATTTGACCCTGTGACCTAGTTTTTGACCCCAGATGACCCAATTTCAAACTTGTCCGAGATTTTATCAAGACAATCATTCTGATCAATTTTCAGGTTGATTGGGCAAAAAATGTGGCCTCTAGAGTGCACACAAGGTTTTTCTAAGATTTGACCCAGTGACCTAGTTTTTGACCCCAGATGACCCAATTTCAAACTTGTCTGAGATTTTATCAAGACAATCATTCTGATCAATTTTCAGGTTGATTGGGCAAAAAATGTGGCCTCTAGAGTGCACACAAGGTTTTTCTAAGATTTGACCCAGTGACCTAGTTTTTGACCCCAGATGACCCAATTTCAAACTTGTCCGAGATTTCGTCAAGACAATCATTCTGAGCATATTTCAGGTTGATTGGGCTGAAAATGTGGCCTCTAGAGTGCACACAAGGTTTCTCTAGGATTTGACCCCGTGACCTACTTTTTGACCCCAGATGACCCAATTTCAAACTTGTCTGAGATTTCATCAAGACAATCATTCTGAGCCAATTTCAGGTTGATTGGGCAAAAAATGTGGCCTCTAGAGTGCACACAAGGTTTTTCTAAGATTTGACCCCGTGACCTAGTTTTTGACCCCAGATGACCCAATTTCAAACTTGTCCGAGATTACATCAAGACAAACATTCTGAGCAAATTTCAGGTTGATTGGGCAAAAAATGTGGCCTCAAGAGTGCACACAAGGTTTTTCTAAGATTTGACCCCGTGACCTAGTTTTTGACCCCAGATGACCCAATTTCGAACTTGTCCGAGATTTGATCAAGACAATCATTCTGATCAATTTTCAGGTTGATTGGGCAAAAAATGTGGCCTCTAGAGTGCACACAAGGTTTTTCTAAGATTTGACCCCGTGACCTAGTTTTTGACCCCAGATGACCCAATTTCGAACTTGTCCGAGATTTCATCAAGACAATCATTCTGAGCCAATTTCAGGTTGATTGGGCAAAAAATGTGGCCTCTAGAGTGCACACAAGCCAAAGGTTGACGCACGACGCACGACGGACGACGGACGACGGACGACGGACACAGCGGTATCACAATACCTCACCATGAGCACTATCGTGCTCAGGTGAGCTAAAAATGCAAAGATTTTGTTAAAGTTTCATCACCTTAAAACTGGCATTTGCAACACCTTTCAAATTGGAACAGTCAAAAATAATTCTGTATAGTCTATAATTATTTGGGAAAGGGTTAATCCATTTTTGATAAACAGCATTTTCCCCCTTTGCCTCAATATTCTCTCTGATAATATACATACTTTCTTCTTTTAATATCAATTATTGTTTTTGTCTGCAACTCCTTTCAAATTGGAATGGTCCTTAATTTTTTCTTTGAGCAAGGGTTATGGTAGTCTACCCCTTATGAGATTCGCGCGACGTCAGAATTATTCAGGAAACGTCGAAAACATTCCGCAGTGGATCTTACCACCACTGAATGTTTACAACAGCATCCGAATAAGTTCGGATAAGTAACAACAAGAGCTTCGCAGAGCGGCGCATATACGCCCGAGAGGGGCTTGTCAGTAAAATTGGCAATTTTTTTTCAATTCAAGGACAGATAATTCAAACATGAAAAGTTATCAAAATTTTGTTTGCACAACAAGACACCAGAGATTCATTGTGGCTAGTTTGATTAAATTCTGGTTGAAACTGTAGAAGTAGCACACAGGAGAAAATGGGCAGTTTTGAGAAAATGGGCATTTTTCCTTATATTCAGGGGCAGATAATTCAAGAACGAAAACAGTTATCTAAATTCCGTAAGCGATGTGCACAACTACACACCATGGAGATTCACTGTGGCAGGTTTAATCAAATTCAGATCAAAACTGTAGGAGGAGTTGCCCACACACGAAAATGGGTATTTTTTTAATTCAAGGGCAGATAATTCAAGAACGAAAACAGTTATCTAAATTCCGTAAGCGAGGTGCACAACTAGACACCATGGAGATTCATTGTGGCAAGTTTGATCAAATTCCGATCAAAACTGTAGGAGGAGATGCGCACACAAGAAATTGCTAACAGACGGACAGACGGATGGACGGACAGACGGACGAGCGGGGCCATAACATAATACGACCCTTCGGGCGTATAACAACCCTCGAAAAAATCCGATGTTTTATAAATATCAAAATGGCCACATTTCAGGTATTCTACCGTAAGCAAGATCAAACAAATCTGTACTTACTTAGAATCAACAGAACTATCTGACTCAGCAGATTTCTCTTGTGGCCTTGACCTTTCATCTGACCTTGACTTGTGTGACCTTTTACTCTGACTTTTGACCTCATTTGTGTCACTGTCAACATCGGATACACTGTCGAAGAAGTAAAATAACACAATATTTATGAATTATATATTTAGAACCACTACGATAATAAGACATATGTTTTACAATTTTTTTTAAATATTTTTTTACTAATTCTCCCAATTTTGAATGGATAGGTTTGAATCATGGGTTCATGTTTTCCCCTAAGTTGACAATACATCTCTATTCATATTAACATGGGCTAATAGACAAAGTATAATTTTACATTTTGCCAGTTATTTACTTTTCGAACGACAAGATGTGTTTGTGAAACACAAATGCCCCTGAATTGGTAAATGTTAAATTTCTCGTTCAATTTCTGACTGGCAGACAGACGGACGGATGGAGTGACAGAAAGACGTTCAACTGTAAAACAATCTGCCCTTGATCTTTCGATACGGGGGCATAAAAATTGATAATCAAGAACTTTGGGTAGCGCCAGAATAGAATTACCCTGCCTACTTTTAATATTCAAAATACACCAAACCAAAGGTCCATTTAATTCAGACTTTCTCCTGCAAAATATTTCCCCTTTATGTATCTATTTGTACTAAAAATATTATTGGAAAATTTAAGTCCCAGGAAAATGCCCGTGTTGTATCCTTTCCTTTTAAGATAAGACTTTTTGTTTGACATAAATTTCTGCCTACCTATCATTGCCTGTATCACTGCCTGAGCTGGATCCTGAACTAGAACTGGGAGATGTGGCTCTCTTGTGTTTCTTCTTCTTCTCTTGTGTGTCACTTAATGTAAAGACATGAATTGATTGATTAATTGACTAATTGAGTTTATTGGGGTTTACGCCGTTTTCAACTACCAGGGTCATATCGCGGCGGCTGGAGCACCTAACCGTGGGTTCCTGGTATTTCTCGCTCCAGTACAACCACAATATCCAAACCGAGCCTCCAGCTGCTCTCTCACATAGATGATTCACACCCATTGGTGAGAGACAAATGACTTTTGTCAAATGTCAGAATGGATACTGGCCGAGCCGGGGTTCGAACTCGAGACCCCTGGATTGACAGACTCCGACGTAACCGACTGAGCTATCCGGGCTCGGCAAATTGACTAATTGATTAATTGATTGACTAATTGATTGATCATGAATTAGAACGAAGAGATGGAGCTCTCTTATCTTCTCCTGAGAGTCACTGAAGTTAGAGGCATTGATTGATTGATTGATTGATTAATCCTGAACTACAACTAGGAGATGGGGCTCTCTTGGGCTTCTTCGTCTTCTCTTGTGTGTCACTGAATGTAAAGACATGGATAGATTTGTATATTGATTGATTGATTGATTGACTGATTGATCCTGAATTAGAACTGGGAGATGGGGGCTCTCTTGTGTTTCTTCTTCTTCTCTTGTGTGACACTGAAGTTACATTGATCAATTGATTGATAAGTTGATTGATTGACTAATTGATTAATTGATTGACTAATTGATTGATCACTAATTAGAACGAGGAGATGGAGCCCTCTTATCTTCTCCTGAGAGTCACTGAAGTTAGAGGCATTGATTGATTGATTGATTGATTGATTGATCACTAATTAGAACGAGGAGATGGAGCTCTCTTATCTTCTGAGAGTCACTGAAGTTAGAGGCATTGATTGATTGATTGATTGATTGATTGATTGATTAATCCTGAACTACAACTAGGAGATGGGGCTCTCTTGGGCTTCTTCGTCTTCTCTTGTGTGTCACTGAAGTTACAGACATGAATTGATTTGTATATTGATTGATTGATTGATTGGATTATTGATTGGTTGATTGATTGATTGATTAATTGATCAACCCTGAACTAGAACTAAGAGATGGGGCTTTCTTATTTTGCTTCTTCCTTTGTGTGTCACTGTAGTTACATACATTGATTGATTGATTGGATGATTGATTGATTGATTAATCCTGAACTAGAACTAGGAGATGGGGCTCTCTAATTTTCATTTTTCTTTTCTTGTGTTTCACTGTAGCTAGAGACATGGATTGATGGATTGATTGATTGTAATAGATGGATTAACCCATTACCACATGGAGACGCCTATTGGCGCTCTATAAAACAATAGCTTTGGAAAACATTGTGGAAAATGAAGAAATTGCTTGTGACAAGGAATTTCTTCATTTCCCACAATGTTTTCTACCAAGAAAGACCAAAAAATGTTAAATTTTGTTCAATGGAAATCGTCGTCTGCAATACCTGAGTTTGGACTAGGCTAAAATTTTCTTGTTTGGTAATGGGTTAATTTCTCATGAGCAATGTGGAAAGACAGACAGGATGATAGTTACCGGTAGATAATTAGTTAAGAGAACAGCTCACCTCTTTTTGTGCTTGTGTTTTCGTTTCTTACTCTTTTTACTCTCGGACCTACAACAGAGGGGTAAATATGAATACCTGTTACAATGTCTGTACATGTATAAGAGTCTCCCTGAATCAATTACCAAACGACAAAATTTTAGGGCGGTCCAAATTGAAAGATCCTGCAGACAACAATTTCAAGTGAATGGAATTTTGAATTCTTAGGTATTCTTGGATGGAAATCATTGTGGGAAATGAAGAAATTGCTTGTCACAAGCAATTTCTTCATTTTCCACGATGTTTTCCATGGCCATTATTTTGTGGGGAGTCAAAATGAGTCATTGTGTGGTAATGGGTTAATAAATTACAAATTAATCCTATCCCATTCCCACATAATGATCCTTTTTGCTGCCCCACAAGATAAAGGCTTGAGAAATCATTGTGGAAAATGAAGAAATTGCTTGTGACAAGCAATTCTCCATTTCCCACAATGATTTCCAACCAGACAGATAAAAATATGTAAAACTTTATTGGCTTGGAATTGTTGTCTGCAGCATCTTTGAATTTGGACCAGTCAAAATTTGTCATTACGTATGGTAATGGGTTATACAGATTTGATACAAAACCTACTAACTAATTTGAGTACATTTCAATCGGGAGACATAATTCAGTATTCATTGAAAAACATTCCTTTCCCAAACAATGTCTGAATCTCATGTCCCTCTCAAACAGAGCTTTGGAAACCATTGAGAGTAAAGGAGAAAATGCTGGTTATCAGCATTTTCTCCTTTCCGCTTAATGCTTTCTCTATTAGATATTGTCAAACCAGGATTTGTTTGGGAAAGATTTAATTCAAGTACTAAGCATCATGAACAGTATTGATTTATTACAAATACTAAACACAAAACAACAACTAACATTCTGCTAGACACCATCACCAAAATTTACCCTACCCCTTTCAACCAACTTTAATACTGCACCAATTTGAAAGAAGTTGCAGACAACAAGAAAGATATGACAAATATGAGAAAATGTGCTCTTTCTGCATTTTCTTCTTTTCTTTCAATATTTTCCAAAGCTCTTTCTTGTTGACCAATCAAGAAATTGGTTGATAACCAGTCATATAATAACCATGTCTTCTATTCTTTGAATAGCCCAGCTGATAAAACATTAATTAATAACTTTTTACATTATGAAAATCTGTGACAATTCCGGCTGTTTTTCAGTGTTCATGTCTCCTATGATGTAAGATAATGTTATAATAACGATACCGTAATTATTCTAATAAACGCCCGGGCGTTTATTAGAAACATGGTCGATCGAAAAGTAGGGGGTGGGCGTTCATTAGAGGTATTCTAATTTTGTAGGTCATAATTTGCAAAGCAAGTGTCAATTCTTGGACTCGAAGTTCAGCAAGTCAAAATCAGCAAAGTTTATTATATGGACTGCGAAATACGATTTTTTTATGCAATTCCTTCATTCAAAAAAGATTGAGGGCTGGACATCCTCTTTCTCATTGATTTTAGAAATTATCTTTGTGTATGACTTACATTATTTTGATCCGGAATCAGGGGATGGGCGTTTATTAGAATCACCTTTTTTCGCTAAAATTGTGCTTGAAATAAGCAGATTTTAAGCCGAGTTTTGGAGGATGGGCGTTTATTAGAATATGGGCGTTTATTAGAATAATTACGGTACATTATACATTTATATACAAGATAATACATGTAATGACACAACAAAAAGTACAACAGAAAACCCCCTCAACAAATCCGATCATAATTAATATTACATACAGCAAAAGGCAAAACCATCATAACTGCATATAGGTTTATAGACACTTACAATGTTTTGCACTCAAGCCTTTAATACGTAATAATTGCATGGCAATTTTGAGTGAACAAATTCCACAAATGTCATTATTAGACAAAATGTAGTTATAAGTCAAATAAATCCAAGAAATTTAAAGCAAAATCCAATGAAAATTTCCAGTAACAAGAGGCCCAAGAGGGCCTGAATCGCTCCACTGGCTAAAGTAAAAGAATTATGTCATTGTACTAAATTGACCCAATGCATTGTTTTTAAAGAATTATTTCGTAATTTCTCCCATTCTGATAAGCCCTGTCCTGCTTTGCCCACATTTATTGACCAATCAAACTTTTACTACCAACTGAAGTAATTGGACACCCAAGGAACATTTCTACCGAGTTTCGTAAAAAATTGGCCTTGTGGTTGATTTTGTAAAGAAGTTTTCATGATTTCTGCCATTCTGATAAGCCCCGCCCTGCCATGCCCACATTTATGGACCAATCAAAATTTCACAGCAAATTTAAGTATAGGGTTACTTGAGGTGCATTTCTGCCAAGTTTAATTGAAAGTGGCCCTACGGTTGATATTTAAAGAATTATTTTGTAATTTCTCTAAGTCAAATAAGTCCCACCCTGCCACGCCTACATTTATTGACCAATCAGAATTTCATGGACAAGTTAAGTAAAGAGTCAACCAAGGTACATTTCTGCAAAATTTGGTCAAAGTTGGCCCAATGGTTGATTTTTAAAGAATTATTTTGTGATTTCTCCAAGTCTGATAAGCCCCGCCCTGCCACGCCCACATTTATGGACCAATCAGAATTCAATGGACAATATAAGTAAAGAGTCACCAAAGGTACATTTCTGCCAAGTTTGGTCAAAATTGGCCACATGGTTGATTTTTAAAGAACTATTTTGTGATTTCTCTAAGTCTGATAAGCCCCGCCCTGCCACGCCCACATTAATGGACCAATCAAAATTCTTTGAAAAATTTAAGTAAAAGGTCACCCAAGGTACATTCCTGCAAAAATTGATCAAAATTAGCCCATTGGTTTGAGAGAAGAAGATTTTTAAAGAATTATTTTGTGATTTCTCTAAGTCTGATAAGCCCCGCCCTGCCACGCCCACATTTATAGACCATTCAAAATTCAACGGACAATTTAAGTAAAGAGTCACCTTAGGTACATTTCTGCCAAGTTTGGTCAAAGTTGGCCAAATGGTTGATTTTTAAAGAATTATTTTGTGATTTCTCTAAGTCTGATAAGCCCCGCCCTGCCACGCCCACATTTATGGACCAATCAAAATTCTTTGAACAATTTAAGTAAAGGGTCACCCGATGTACATTTCTGCCAAGTTTGGTCAAAGTTGGCCAAATGGTTGATTTTTAAAGAATTATTTTGTGATTTCTCTAAGTCTGAGAAGCCCCGCCCTGCCACGCCCACATTTATGGACCAATCAAAATTCTTTGAACAATTTAAGTAAAGGGTCACCCGAGGAACATCCCTGCAAAGTTTGGTCAAAATTGGCCCACTGGTTTGAGAGGAGAAGATTTTTAAAGAAAAAGTTAACGGACGCACGCACGGACGCACGCACGCACGCACGCACGCACGACGGACACACCGCCATGACAATAGCTCGCTGGCCTTCGGCCAGTGGAGCTAAAAATCATTAAGACCCCCTTTCTTAGTCTAGATCTGCCCAATTCAAGACAAGCTTCTCTTTTTAAGTGACAAACACTTTGACTCAATCAAATTCAGTGTAAGAAAATGTCATAAAGACCCCTTTTCCCATGTTTTAACACAAAACCTTTCCATGTTCAAAAAGGTTCATTCTGTATGCTGAAACAATTATTTTGACCAGTTGTTTTTTCAGATTGAGCTGAATTTGTGGCCTTCAGTATATAAACATTGGAAATGTCATTAAGATCTCTGTATGCTTAAACAATTATTTTGACCAGTTTAATTATGACCAAGTTTCAATAGGATTGAGCCAAATTTGTGGCCACTAGAGTGAAACAGTGAAAATGTAAATAAGGCCCCTTTTCCTGTGTTTTCAAAAGGAATAAAATTCCTTTTAAAACTTTGGTAGAGCTTAACCCAAAGAAGATCCCTGCAAAGTTTCAGGTCGTTTGGCCTTGTGATTTAGGAAAAGACTTTTAAAGCAATTGTTGGACGATAGACAACAGACAGACGGACAACGGACATTCACCGATTACAATAGCTCACCTTGAGTACTTTGTCTTCACGTGAGCTAAAAGTTGAACGCACGGACGGACGGACGCACGCACGCACGACGGACACAACGCCATGACAATAGCTCACTGGCCGAATAATGGAAAATAAGCCCCGCCCACAGTGGCCATGTTTTTCGAATTATCAAAATTTCTTCAAGGAATCTGAAAAAGGGTCACCAAAGGAACATGCCTGTCAAATTTCAAAGAAATCTGATAAGTTGTTTGGGAGAAGAAGATTTTTTAAGTTTTTTCTAAAAATTCGTATTTGTTACCATAGCAACCAGAGTTTTCAATGGAATTGAATTCTTTGAAGGAATTTGAAAGAGGGCTATGCAAGGAACATTTCTGTGAAATTTAATTAAAATTGGTCCAGTAGTTTTTGAGAAGAAGATTTTTTAAAATTACACTATGCGCCATATATGGAAAATAAGCCCCGCCCACAGCGGCCATGTTTTTCGAATTATCAAAATTTCTTCAAGGAATCTGAAAAAGGGTCACCAAAGGAACATGCCTGTCAAATTTCAAAGAAATCTGATAAGTTGTTTGGGAGAAGAAGATTTTTTAAGTTTTTTCTAAAAATTCGTATTTGTTACCATAGCAACCAGAGTTTTCAATGGAATTGAATTCTTTGAAGGAATTTGAAAGAGGGCTATGCAAGGAACATTTCTGTGAAATTTAATTAAAATTGGTCCAGTAGTTTCTGAGAAGAAGATTTTTAAAGAAAAAGTTAACGGACGGACGGACGGACGCACGGACGGACGGACGCACGCACGCACGACGGACACAACGCCATGACAATAGCTCGCTGGCCTTCGGCCAGTGGAGCTAAAAATTAAAAATATTGATCAAAATGAAAGTACATGACAAAAAAAACAAATTTCGCTCACAAAATGTCCTTGAGCATATTGCTGCTTTTCCACAAAAACCATGTAACTGCAGCTTCAAACAAGCTGCAGTTACATGGTTTTTGTTGAAAAACGTACATATTCCACTAGGCCTTGATTGATCAACTTTCTAAAGTAATTAGACCCATATGACACCGTATTGAATTATTACATGTACTATTACAATTTGGATATTGTCTATTTTCATCCGGAACCTTAAAACTGTAGCTTCTTAAAAGCTGTTATTGCAAGATTATTGTATGTTGTTTTTGTTTCTTTTTAGAAAACCAGCACTTTTCTGCAATCCTTTCCTAAACCATCATTATTTTTGACATCCCCTTTCCCCATTACCACACATTGATGCACCTCAAGGTAAAGGCTTTAGAAAACATGTTTTATACCCAAAAAGTGTAAAATTTCATTCCTATGGAATTGTCATCTGCAACATCTTTGATATTTTATCAGTCTTAACTTTT
The DNA here is from genome assembly GCA_963680895.1 of Fragum sueziense. NCBI lineage: Eukaryota > Metazoa > Mollusca > Bivalvia > Cardiida > Cardiidae > Fragum > Fragum sueziense. Next base: position 38,850,047 of record OY804603.1, read on the forward strand.
GCCGTCTGCTAATCTCTTGTCACTAAACATTTGTTAAATGCTTGAACTTTTTTAAACTTGTATGGAGGACTAACACAAAAGGACAAAAATTCTCAGTAGTAGATGTGAAGATTGTAATACCTTGACTTATGAATCATATACATGTATATCTACCTGATGCCAATATGATGGGACCCCCTCCCACACCTTACAATTATTCTAATAAAGTTGAGCTTGAACCACCCACCATTAACAATACAGATATACTTATTAAAATATCACAGAAATTTCTTATAATAGATTATATCCTTGTTAGAGCATAACCTCATAACTCTAGCTGCATCAAACTATAGTTACCAGGTTTTGACCACTAACTAAGGATATATTATATTTTTCCCCCAAATGATTTGCTGTATTTATTTCGTCTGAGACTAAAACAAACAAGAAATGAAAAATATCCTGGCAATAAAAGTATCAGAATACTTTGATCTGTAGACAAATTTATCAATGAAAACTGCTTTCTAATTTCAAATACATAGCTGTTAATATGTCTGGGCCAGGATTTTCACAGCATCAAATCTTTTCCAAACAAGAACAGGTTTTGATATTCCTTTAGAAAAATGCTTGGAAAGGTGGAAAGATAACACAAAATTCTAATAGGACTTGGTTTATGATCTTGTTTTGTGGTCCAAAACATGTGCAAAGTTTCAAAGCAATTGCATATGTAGTTGTGGGGACAAAGAAACTTATAACTAAAGAAACTTATAAGTATATAAGTAAAACAGTCATATAACTGTTGCGCCGGACCAAATTGACTAATATATCTCCAACTTTTCTTCAAATAGTTCAGATGAAAATTAAATTGAAACTAAAAGACAATATTAATTAAAATGTAACAAGATGTGTTTAAGAAACACAAATGCCCATGAAAAGGCCAATTTTAAGTTTTTGGCCCTACAAATGGACAGAAAGACAGACGGACATAAGTGAAACAATAAGCCCCTGATCTTTCAATAAGGGGGCACAATAAAAAAAATCTGTAATTGATGAATTAATTTTTCTGTCAATTCAAATTCTAAATACCAAAATGCCTTATAACAAGAAGAGATCTTATTGAAAGATCTTATTGAACACCTACACACACAGAAAAAGTCATCAATGAGATAAAACAGTCACAATTAGTTTATTTACCAACAATGATAGCATGCAGAAAGTCTGCTGCAACAGCTAATTTGATTAACCCTTTCTCAGCCAACAAAATTTTAGACTTAACCAAATTTAATTTTGTTACAGACAACAAACTATCAATTGCACTGGAAAGAAAGTTATACCATATAAGTCTTTAGCCCATTACCACACAATGACTCTTTTTGACTCCTCACAAAATAATGGCAATAGAAAACATCGTGGAAAATGAAGAAATTGCTTGTGACAAGCAATTTCTTCATTTCCCACAATATTTTCCATCCAAAAAGACCTAAAAATTAAAAATTCCATTCACTTGAAGTTGTCGTCTGCAATATCTTTCAATTTGGACCGCCCTAAAATTTTGTCGTTTGGTAATGGGTTAGTTATAGCATATTGTCGTTTTTCGACAAAAACCTTGTAACTATACAGCTTCAAACAATCTGCAATTAGGAGATTCTTATTGAAAAGCAGCAATATAAAACATTGAGAGCCTAGCAGACAAGATAGGTTTGTGAAACATTAATGCCACAAAAATGGCTATTTTTCTAGAATGTTAAGTTTTCATTTTAAGTACAGGTTCGTGTAAGAATCAGGCAGAGGGTGATAAGTCCATATCCTCAGATTCCTTTCATATTTGGCATGCAACTTAGTTTTGGTGCCAAACCTCCATTTTTAGACTCGATTCGGTCCTACTCTCAACACAGTTACCATGGCAACCGACCATTAATTTTGGTCAATTTTCCGGATTTTTTTCACAAGAAAAAGTGAATTTTGCACTTTTCTATGGCGCTCTAAAACCAAATTCGTCAAGCGATAGACATATTCCAAATATAACAGTTGATTAGAGAAGTCTTTGGCTTTGAAATGTTATATCTGAGAAGATTTTTTATAAAGTTCCTTTGTTTCCATGGAAACAAAAATACATATACCGTTCTACAGTTTGCCAATTTCTTGATTTTCCTGAAAATCAGCGTTTTTAATTGGTATATATCTTGAAATCGGAAACAACATTTGTCTAAATTTATATCGAAAAATATTCAACCATCTTAGGTCGGCTCAAAAATCAACAGCAAAGTGACAGCATTTTTATGTTGCCATAGCAACGGCAATCTTTAGAATACAGCTGATGCTGATTTTTATTTTGGGGAGAAAATGGATTTTTACGCCTTTCTTTGGTGTTCAGAAATAATATTCCTCGCACAATATACATTTTCCAAATACAACAATTGGGTATGAATGCCTTTGTCTTTAAAATTTTATATTTGACAAAGAAAAGTTTTAAATAACTTTTGTTTCCATGGTATCAACAGTACATACACTGTATCGAAATAGGCCGATTTCTGGATTTTCCTGAAAATCAGCCGTTTTTAATAGTTTATATCTTTTAATTGGAAAGACCATTTTTCTCAATTTATATGGAAAAATAATCAACCATCCTAGGTCGACTCAAGAATCAACAGAAAAGTGACAGCTTTTTTATGTTGCCATAGCAACGGCAATCTTAAGAATACAGCTCATGCTAAATTTCTAATTTTTGAAGAAAAAGGATTTTTACGCCTTTCTTTGGTGTTCAGAAATAATATTCCTCGCACAATATACATTTTCCAAATACAGCAATTGGTTATGAATGCATTTGTCTTTAAAATGTTATATTTGATAAAGAAATTTTTCAAATAACTTTTGTTTCCATGGTATCAACAGTACATACACTGTACCGAAATAGGCCGATCTCTTGATTTTCCTGAAAATAATGAATTTTAAATAGTTTGTATCTTCAAATTGGACACACCATTTGTCATTATTTATATAGAAAAATAAACAACCATCCTAAGTCGACTCAAAACCAACAGCAAAGTGGCAGCTTTTTTATGTTGCCATAGCAACGGCAATCTTTAGAATACAGCTCATGCTGATTTCTATTTTTGAGAAAAAATGGATTTTTACACCTTTCTTTTGCGTTCAGAAATAAGATTCTTCACATAATATACATTTTCAAAATACAACAATTGTTTATGAATGCCATTGTCTTTAAAATGTTTTATTTGATAAAGAAAATTAATAAATAACTTTTGTTTTCATGGTATCAACAATACATATACTGTACGGAAATAGGCCGATTTCTGGATTTTCCTGAAAATCAGCCTTTTTAAATAGTTTATATCTTTTAATTGGAAACACCATTTTTCTTAATTTATATTAAAAAATAATCAACAATCCTAGGTCGACTCAAAATTTAATAGCAAAGTGACAGCATTTTTATGTTGCCATAGCAACGACCAATGTTTAAAAAGAACTGATGTTGATTTCTATTTTTCAGAGAAATTAATTTTTTACATCTATCTTTTGAGTTCAGAAATCACATTCCTCGCTCAATATATATTTTCCAAATACAACAATTGATAATGAATGCCTTTGTCTATAAATGTTATATTTGATAAGTTTTTTTTTTAATAAATTAGTTTTGTTTCTATGGTATCAAAAGTACATATACGGTTCCGAAATTGGCAGATTTCTTGATATTTCTGCGTTTTTTGATAGTTAGTATCTTCAAATTGGACACACCGTTAGTCTTAATTTATATAGAAAAATGAACAACTATCTTAAGTTGACTCAAAAACCAATAGCAAAGTGACAGCTTTTTTTATGTTGCCATAGCAACGGCCACTTATTTGAAAAAAAAACCAACTGCTGTTGCTTTCTATTTTAGAGGATAAATGAAAACAATATTTGACAAGTATCAAATCTTTAAAGAGGAGTTTTAGTAATTTATTCATATAATGTAAAACCTTTTTTTTAGAATTTATTGAAAAAAGAAGACCACTATGGTCATAAATTTCTCATCTGAACTAAGATGATATGCACAAAAATTGTAATGAAGTTAAAGTCTAGAGCACATAACTCAGGAATTTCTTTCTGATGAGCTATTTTTGACATTCAAGGACAGATAATCAGGCCCACAATCTTATTCATCATTCATCAGAGGTAATACTTGTTATAAAGTTTGATCAACATGGATTTACCTTTGTGTATGTAAGATTTTAAAGACCTAAATTGTGAAAGGATGATCAGACAAATAGGCTACACAGACAGACAGAACACAGACTGTGAGTGACCACAAAAACTCACCATAAGCACTTTGTGCTGAAGTGAGCTAAAAATAATTTACTGATTTTCTAGTTTCCAATTTTTCACAAATTGAACATATGTGTATATAATTATTGACCTTTTCCCAAACAAGACCCGATTTTGATGTCCCTAAGAAAAAAGGAAACATTGAGACAAAAGAAGAAAATGCTTTTGATCAGCATTTTCTCCTTTTGCCTCAATATTTTCTGAGCTACACAGTCCATAAATCCTATCTTTATGATCATTCATATTGTGGTTTGCAGCAGCTTTTGAATTGGGCTACCCTAAAATTTGGCTGTTTGAGAAACGGTTAATCAAAATGTTTATAAACTCATTACCAAACGACATAATTTTAGGGTGGTCCAAATTGAGAGATCTTGCAGACAACAATTTCAAGGGACTGAAATTTTACTTTCTGGGTCTTTTTGGATGCATCATGGTAAACATTGTTGGAAATGGAGAAATTGTTTGTCAAGCAATTTCTTCATTTTCCACAATGTTTTCCATTGTCATTATTTTGTGGGGAGTCCAAAAGAGTCATTGTGTGGTAATGGGTTAATTCTTTCCCAAACAAGACTTGGTTTTGACTTTTGAAGTCCCTAATGTAATCAATCGAATCAAATCAAATCTTTTATTTCACCCAGTTATACAATATACAACATGGGGTTATGAATTACAAAACATGATAAGATGGTGTTAGTACTTTAACCCATTACCAAACAACAAAATTTTCGCCTAGTCCAAACTCATAGGTGTCCACTTCTACGACAATTTCCATTGAACAAAATTTAACATTTTTGGGTCTTTCTTTGTAGAAAACATTGTGGGAAATGAAGAAATTGCCTGTCACAAGCAATTTCTTTATTTTCCATAATGTTTTCTAAAGCCTTTATTTTGTGGGGCGTCCAAAAGCGCCATTGTGTGGGAAAGGGTTAACAGCTTATACAATCTATGCAAAAGTTTCGACAATTTTGGTCAAGAGTTAGTGGGGGTTAAAGTCATATAAAATAGTTCCTCATTTACCCATTAACAAACGACAAAATTGTATGTAGGTCCAAATTCAGAGATGTTGCAGATGACAAGTGCAAATGAATGAACTTTATTTTTTGTTGTCTTTTTTACTAGAAAACATTGTGGAAAATAAAGAAATTGCTTGTCACAAGCATTTTTTTCATTTTCCACAATGTTTTCCAAAGCCTTTATCTGTTGAGATGTCAAAAGGAGTCAATGTGTGGGAATGGGTTAATGCACGAAAATTACATGCAGATGACTATTTATAGATTTAGATGAAACTTATTATGAAAGGAATTTTGAAAACATTGACACAAAAGAAGAAAATTCTGACTACCAGCATTGACTCCTTTTAATTCTATATTTCCTTTGCTACATGTACGACATACAAAGTTTCTCTAAATATAATCATTAATTTTTGTTATCTGTACTGACTTCAAAAATTTAAGTGTAATAAAATTTTGCCATTTGAGAAAGGGTTATACAACTTGGATCAGTTTATAACACTTTCAATCAATCACATGTTCTACTGGTCTAAATCTAACACTCTAGTTTTAAGCACTTTCAAAGACTAAGCATTCATTCAATTCATTCAAATCTTTATTTCCTCCATTACATGAAGATTCACATACATACTTGTATGCTCTGTTCTTTAATTGCAAACCACAGCAGATTATTTCATTATAGTCCTCCAAATTGAAAACTTATCCATGGTACATTACCCACAAAATATTGAGAAACAAGATGTGTTTGTGAAACACAAATGCCCCCGAAATGGCCATTTTTGTAAAATGTTAAGTTTTCGTAGAGTAAAGGGTTGATAAGGGTAAACGGATGACCTTGAGAAAGGTCAAATTTCATGGAACAGATAGCTATCATTGAAAGGAAGTTGCATACCAAATTTGAGCTTTGTATGTCAAATACTTTTGGAGGAAAGGTAAATGTTAAGTTTTCGGAGTAAAATATTACGTTTTCGTAGAGTAAAGGGTTGATAAGGGTTAACGGATGACCTTGAGGAAGGTAAAATTGCATGGAACAGATAGCTATCATTCAAAGGAAGTTACATACCAAATTTGAGCTTTGTATGTTGAATACTTTTGGAGAAAAGGCCAATGTTAAGTTTTCATGTTAAGTTTTCGGACAGACAGACGGACGGACGGATGGACAGACGGACGGACGGACAGGAGTAAAACAATATGCCCCCGATCTCTCGATAAGGGGGCATAAAAAGAGGAAAGCAATGAAAAACATAAATTGTTTTCTTTTCTCTGTTTGCTTTCAATAATAACTGCTTATTTTGTACTGTGACCATCACTATTTTTGAAAAAGTATTGATTTACATTAGATTTTGGTAAATCACAATTCATAAACTAGAAAAAGTATGTAATAATCTGTGGATGGTAGAATCTTCAAGGAGAATCTTCAACAACATGAAGGAGGATAGGTACTGGAAGAAGTGCTGTTGTATTTTGTATGTATCAGCTGGTAAGTGTACCTGTAATGAAACAAAAACATGTACATACAATGAGGCTACATACTGTATTGCTTTACTAATGCCCCAATCAAACGAAATTAACTGATGAAAATTCAAATAAAAAGGTCATGATAAAATCTGAAAGGAAAACTTGCAGCATTTTCTTTAAAACCTGCATTTCTACATGATTGTTTTTTAATGAGACAGTTATAGCTCACGATAATTGACCTGGCAGAGCAGCCCATGCTAATCAAATGGGATGCTCTGCCAGGTCAATTATTGTCAGCTATACAACACTCAAGGCGACACTCATGAATGTATGTTTTACTATTGACTGATTCACATGAGAGGGAAGATAGTATTACATAAACACTAGACACTTTCTTTAACCCATTACCACAGAGTGACTCCTTTTGACTCCCCACAAGATAATGGCTTTGGAAAACATCGTGGAAAATGAAGAAATTGCTTGTGACAAGCAATTTCTTCATTTCCCACAATGTTTTCTACCCAAAGAGACCAAAAAATTCAAAATTTCATTCACTTGAAATTGTCGTCTGCATCATCTTTGAATTTGGACTAGTCTAAAAATTTGCCGTTTGGTAATGGGTTAACCCTTTCCCAAACAAGACTTGGTTTTTATGTTCTAACAAGAAAACGCTTGCGAAAACATGAGACAAAAGAAGCTTGTTTGGGAAAGAATTATAACAATTATTGATTTGGGTTTAACGCCTCTTCCAATTGATATTGTCATATCACAGTAACTTGAGCACCTAGCAATGGATTTCTGTCGTTTCTCATACCAGTATTACCACAAAATCCTTATCAAGCCTCCAGCTGCTGGCCAACATAGGTTAACAGATAACGATTACCAAACCATTGATTGGTGACAATTTTGTCAGAAAGGGTATTTGCCGTAACCAGGTATCAAACCAGAAACTTATGAGTAAGATTTTGGTGCGCTACAAAATAGTAAGACATGTCAAAATAAGGGCCCTGTTTTACGATGATCTAACAAACATGTTTCTGTTAACTATGTAACAAGTTAAACATATCTGGTTGCATGAGAAATCAGATTGGGCCAATAAGGTTTGTGATCATGCTTAAGTTAAAAGAAATTACATAAAAATAATTGCATGTTCATGAGTAAAATGGGGCATACTGGCTTTGTTAGGGAGACAGTTAAAAAAATATGACCTGTTCATTGTTTTAAAAATCTTTAATTTAAGTATTAGATCTAAATAAAATATGTCAAACCTTTTATTTCAAACAGTGGTTATCTCAATCTCATACTCTGGCATTTGTTTCTCTCCCAGGCTTTTAACATTCCATTTTTTCGCCCAAACTGAAAAGATAGGTCTACATATTTATAATATGAAAAGTATTTATTCTCCCTATTGCAAGCAAAGATCCAGGTATTTTCCTCAGGAGAGGGGGGGGGGGGGGGGGGGGGGGGTTGTCATTAGATCTTTTTTTCCCCTTTTTTCGCCAAATTTAATGGGGCTCAGGACCCCCTTATTACCCCCTCTAGATTTGCGCATGCAGATACATGTCATACCACGAAGGAATAAATATAATGACGGTTTGTCGTGGCACACAGGGACGAATGACCCATCTTATTTGTGACATAACTAGTTATCTTTTTGATAACCCCAATCTTGACCAAATACCAGGGGGGGGGGGGGGGGGGGGGGGGTCAGGACCCCCTGCCCCCTCTGGATCCAGGCATGTTATTGTATGATACAGAACCCCTAGAATAAAGACAGAATTGAACCCTTTCCCAAACAGCAAATTTTGAAAATTTCCATTTCAAAAGCTGCTGCAGACGACAAATGGACTTTGTTTAACCCATTACCAAACGACGAAATTTTAGGGTGATCCACTTCAGAAACTGACACAAATGACAAAATGGCTGTTATTGAAGATAGGATTTGTGTAAACTGTAGCACAGAAAATATTGAGGCAAAAGGAGAAACTGCTGGTTATCAGCAGTTTCTTCTTTTGTCTCAGACAATGTTTTCCCAAGCCCTTTTTAAGGGACGTCAAAACCAGGTCTTGTTTGGGAAAGGTAAGATAGAATTTGTGTACAATATAGCACAGAAAATATTGAGACAAAAGAAGAAACTGCTGGTTATCAGCAGTTTCTTCTTTTGTCTCAATGTTTTCCCAATCCATTTCTATCAGGGACGTCAAAACCAGGTCTTGTTTGGGAAAGGGTTAAAATGAACATGTTGCAACGCTTACATTCAATTCTTACACTGAAAAAAATTTAATAGTCACTTGTGCAGCACATACTGGTAAAAGCTAATTGATTAGAGGAAAGCGGCCATTTGAAAATAGAAATACAAATGATTCTCTATTTCACATTCCATAAGCACTGCTTACCCCCCCCCCCCCACACACACACACACCACTATCCAAGACAAGCTTTATCAATGTTTTGCTTGGTTTGAAAGGTTTCAATATAAATTGCAGCCGAAGCTCAAATTCAGTTACAAAAGTGAAGCATCTCTATATACAGCTGTCATAGGTCTGCTATACAATCAATTTAATCGATGAGCTTTTGCATGGAAATTATTTTCAAACAAGAAAATGAAAAGAAACTCACTCTTGCGTCCTTGACATTGTCAACATCACCTACCGGGAGTGGTTTCCCTTGATTAATTACAGTAAGTTTCGTACCAAATGTTTTTGCACTACATTTTATTCTACATGTCATTGTTAAAGGAGTAAAAACTTACTAATTTTCTTCAATCTTGAACTTGTCCAAAGTTGATTTGGGTCCGCATTTCGACCACATTTTGCCTCCTTTATGTCCGTTCTGCTAAAAACGGGCTCCATTTCAAAGTGAAATCTTACATTATCGCATGTGGAATTGAACCAGGTTACAGCGGAATGTGAATTCAACGAAAGTATCATCGCAATCGTCTTCAAACTGTGATTGAAGACGTCATTTGACAGTAGACTTCATGGGCGCCGCCATCTTGTTGTTGTTGTTGCTGATAGTATTTTCCTCCTCTCCTAGGAGCACCGTTCCAAGAACGTCCACAAGTAACGATATATACACCGATAATGTTCAGCAATGAGTAATATGTACGCCAGTATCACACTTAACAGTTCATATTTACGCTTTAAGACTGTACTCGCACGGTTTTATCGCGGCTGCCATTACAGTTCAGGTTCACCAGCTCTATTTTGTACTTATGCAGTTCATAGAAAAAGTCTTTTGATAATGTCTCTAACTTTGAGGTGTGATTTATGAGTTCCGGCAGGATATTTAGAGTTGACTCAGGACAGACCAGCAGTTTCAGTAACGTCTTCCAATTGGTCAGATACTTCTCCCAGGCATCCCTCCCAAGTAGATCGACAATGAGGGATTTCAGCAGATGTACAAACTTGGTTCTTATTGAGTGGAAAGCAGGACATCTGGTAGTGAAATGAAGTAGGTCCTCTTCCTCTAGACGACAGTGTTGACAGGTTGCTTCTGTGTTACCATTGGAGAATTTGCATCGACTGGCTTGTAGTGTATAAGTACCAGTAAGTATTCTGGCCTTGACGATTGCTTTGCGTACGCCTGTGTATGAGTTGTCAACAGTCCTCCAGACTAGGTGGGTTTTGCCAATGGATAGAAATTCTGTTGGGATTAGCTGTAGAGTTGATTTTTGTCTAACTTCATGTATTAGGACCCTGTTCCAGTATGTGTTGATAGCTTTGTTGTAGGTTTTCTTCCACTGTTCTTTCGAGGGAGGGTTACATAGAATTTGTGATGTTGTTGGGAGATTATATTTCTCCAGGGTGATGTTAAGTTCCTTGTAGAAGCTGCTATTATTGTCGTAGGCACAAGCTAATTGTCGTAGTACAGTACTGCGTATAGTATGATTCTTGCTGGTGAGCAAAGTGTAGGCAAGGCTCAGTCGCCGTTTATGAAGTTCAGCCTCGATTGGAAGAGCACCGAGAAGTAGAAGTACTGCTGCGCTTGCTGTTCTTTGTGGGAGAGATTGTATGTTTTTCAGCGTTTGTAGATGAAATCTAGATAACTGTTCCATTTGTGTCTTGTTTAGGATAAGAACCTCCAGTCCGTACAGTAAGCGCGGGATGACATAAGTTCTGTATATTACATATGATGTCATTGGGTTTAGGCCATTCGATCCATGTAGACCAGTATTCATGAGAGAGTAAGTAGTTCGTCTGGCTCTAGAGATGCAGTCATTCACATTGACGGTTGATTCCTTATTCCCAGTTCTTGAAAGCCCAAGATGTTCTGCACTTTCCGACATTTGGAGTTGAGTTTCATCAAGTTTGATGCCCTTAGACATAGTACACTTTTTCTGGGTTAGGTTGACAAGTTTAGTTTTTGTAGGGTGGATCTTATATCTGTTTTGGTTTGAGAATCTAGTGGCCTCATCTAGCATAAGCTGTAGTTCGTCTGGAGAAGAAGACAAAAGAGCGACATCATCTGCACAGGTTGGGCTACCAATATATGTTGTTCCAAGTGTTAGTCCCAGCTTCTTCTTGCTGAGCGAAGAGAGTAAGTTGTCAATATAGATTTTGTATAAGTGTGTGGATAGAATGCCTCCTTGTCGTACGCCTTGGTGTATACTGAAGCTGTCGCTCAGGTTTCCAGCCCATTTGACTCTGGAAGTTATGTTACTATACAGTTCCTTGATTATAATCCATGTTGTCCCTTTGATACTTTTCTCTGGTAGCTTGTTTAGTAGGATAGAGTGGTGAACTACATCAAAGGCTTTTTGACTATCGAGGGTGGCCATCAGAATTCTGTCATTCGACTGTTTAGCTTCTGCTTTGGCCTCAGTAATCAGAAGCGAAGCCATGATTGGTGTAAGGTTTTCTGTGAATCCGAATTGTAGATCTGCTTGACTGTACTGAAGTTTAGACTGTAGAGTGTATTCAAACAGCTTTCCAAAGGTGGAGGTGACTGTGATACCCCTATAATTTCCCATCGACTTAGGGTCTTTTCCTTTCTTCAGAACAGGTGTAATCACTCCACATTTAAACGAGTCCGGTATTTTCTTACTGGATAAAATTTGGTTGAAGATAGCGGTTAAAATTGGAACAAGGATACCTTTTCCATACTTGAAGTGTTCTGCGGAGAGACCAAATTCATCAACTGCTTTTCCAGAGTTCATGGAAGTGATTGCCTTTTCGACATGATTCGTTGAAGCTGAGTTCACCTTTTGTGTTTTCAAAGATAGCGTTTAGTCGGTCACAGTTATCTTCACATAGGCTTAAAAAGTTTTCATCATAGTTGTCTTTCTTCGGTTCAGCCAAGTCTTCATAGTAGTCAGCAAAACATTTTGTTTGGGTAGAGGGGTTAAACACTTTAGTATTTCCCGACATGATGCATGGTGTTCCAGCGTTCCTGCTCGATTGGTTTCTTTTAATAAGTTTGTAAAACATTTCAGAGTTTGGCGATTCCATGAGCTTTTGATAAAAAAGTTTACGTTCTACACAATCTTGGGATCTTTGGTAACTTCTTAGAAGCTTCTTGGCTAGTTTGTTTTCTTCCATGAGTTTTCCAGTACTAGGTTTTCCTGCCTCAAGCCATCGTCTGTAAGTAGTTTTAACCTTTTTAAGGGAATCAAGAATTGTTGGGTTTGCACGCTTCTTTGGTCCCTTTAGTTTAACGATCTGGCATGGAGCTGATAGACAGGCAGCATTCTGCAGGCATAGAGTAATGTTGTTGATAATAGACTCTGTGTCGTTGTTACGAGAGAGGTGGATGGTTTTGGTGAGCTCATCACAGTATTTCGCGATGTCTAGGTGATTCCACAGCACTTTCTTCGGTGGTTTTCTACAGGATAATTTCCTCTGGTTGTTTTTAGTTATGGAATAGCTGAAAACTGCTTGAACTGGCACGTGAGGTGAGACATTCTCCGGCTGTTTTGTATGTATTTTGTATGATTTTACATCTGAGGCATCTGAGCATAAGATATAGTCAATTTGCGAGGTCACAGTTCCATTAAAATGGTAGAAGGTAGGGGTATCAAGGTCAGCGCCTCTGTTGGTAAGGTTGTGTTCGCTCACAAACTGCTTTAGGAGAGCATCATGCTTGTTATTTCTACACTGGAGTAGTGTGCCGTTAAGGTCACCGCAAAGCACTATTGAATGAGTGGGTCCGTACCTTTGGATGATATCGTGAAGAGTGTCAAGGCATTCACGGTAGTTGAAGTCAGAATCTGCTTTGTTTGTCGGCATGTACACATTAATAATACACAGTTTCACTTCTATATTAAGTTCTATTGCTAAAATGCGTTCGTTCCCTACTTCGAGTTTGGTAATCTTGTCCGCTAGATGTTCCTTCCATATTATGGCTACGCCTGATCTTCCTCTAGGGATACGAAAGTTGGAGATGTTATCATTTGAGTCGTGACAGCGTATGAAGCATTGAACATCCTCAAGGTTTTCTGCCAGCCAGTCTTTTTGGAAGTCCCAAAGCCAATGTTCTTGGATACAAATTATATGGTTTTTGGCACAGAGAGATTTAAGGAAAGTTTGATTACCGATGGCACCTTCAATGTTACATGATATTAAGCTTAAATCCTGTTTGGGTTTGAACTCATCTGTACTATTAGTTCCTCTTCTGGGGGGTAGTTTTTCCGGGAAGGAATCTCTAAAAAATACTTGCTATCTTTTCTGACGATGTTAGCAGGTATAGGATTGTTGGTTTGTGTAATGTTATTGGTAAGCGCACTAACGTGGGGTGTTTCTGTATTCGTCTGTTCTGGCATGGGATCACTAAGCTGTGTTCTACTAATGTTACTGGTGTGACACCAATCGGTATGACAATCATTAGAAGTAGAAGGCTGTAACTTGTTACTGGTAAGATCACTAACAGGGAATGTTTCTGTATTTGTCTGTTCTGACATAGGATCACTAAACTGTGTTCTACTAATGTTACTGGTGTGACACCTATCGGTATGACATTCACTAGGAGTAGACAGCTGTGGATTATTACTGGTAAGAGCACTAACAGGGAATGTTTCTGTATTCGTCTTTTCTGACATGGGATCACTAAGCTGTGTTCTACTAATGTTACTGGTGTGACACCTATCGGTATGACATTCACTAGGAGTAGACGTCTGTGGATTATTACTGGTAAGAGCACTAACTGGGAATGTTTCTGTATTCATCTTTTCTGACATGGGATCACTAAGCTGTGTTCTACTAATGTTACTGGTGTGATACCTATCGGTATGACATTCACTAGCGGTAGAAGGCTGTAAATTGTTACTGGTAAGAGCACTAACAGGGAATGTTTCTGTATTCGTCTTTTCTGACATGGGATCACTAAGCTGTGTTCTACTAATGTTACTGGAGTGACACCTATCGGTACGACATTCACTAAGAGTAGAAGGCTGTAAATTGTTACCGGTAAGAGCACTAACAGAGAATGTTTCTGTATTCGTATGTTCTGGCATGGGATCACTAAGCTGTGTTCTACCAAGACTACTGGTGTGACACCTATCAGTGTGACTTTCACTAGGAGCGGAGGGCTGTGAATTGTTACTGGGAAGATCATTAACAGGGAATGATTCCATATTCAGGCGAGCACCGAGTTCACCAGACCTTGACCGTGGGTTTTTCGTGGTGTGGTTGCGACCTTTGTGACGTCTATGTAGATCAGTGTAATACGGACGCCTGGTTCCATGAAGATTTAGGTCATTTATGCGACGTTGAGGGGTGGGTCCTTCGGCTGGAGGTATCAGCACTGCAGGTGCATATACATGTGGGGTCGGCATATGGTGTTGTACGTTCTGTGGATACTCAGAGCTACTTAAGGTTGGTGGCTGTTGTTGCTGGATATTATGTGCATATATGGTATTACTCAGGGCTGTGGGATGTTGTGGCAAGATGTTCTGTGCATACATGGAACTACCCAGTGTTGGGGGATGTTGAGGCTGAATTACGGTAGGGTGGACAAAGCGTTGGGGGGGTTGTCCCTGAAGCTGTGGACCTCTGCCAAAACTTTATCTTTATCACAGCGCCGCCTAGTGGTACAGTTATCTCCCTTTCTACAGATTGTAGGAAAATACTTCTTTGAAACAGTTAATATACAGCAATCATATCAAAAAAGCTGTCAGAATTGACGATTTAAAACAAAAGTATTACTTTTCTTCGGCCTGAAAATCAATATCAACTTCCAAAACAAATTTCCGAACTCTTGGAATTCTCGTTTAAATCAGGCCCGTTTTACATAGAATAAAGAGGGAAACGGAAAACGGCGACGAAATATATTTTTTAGCAGAACTTCTTCCGTGTGTGTTTGTTCGTCGAAATATTTGGCGTGGGAACTTTTTCCAAACAAATACTTAATTTGAGGGCATAATTGAGTAAATCTGTGATAGTCGACTTATCACGAAATTCTGATTTTGCCTGATTCTTAGGCGAACCTGTACTTAAGGCTTGATAAGGGTCAACAAAATAACCTTGCAGAAGCAACAGATAGACATCAATGAAAGATAGTTACATACTAAATTTGAGCTTTGTATCTCAAATACTTTTGGAGAAAAGGCAAATGTTAAGCTTTCCGACGGACAGACAGATGGGCAGACAGACAAACCGATAGATGAACACTAGTAAAACAATGTGCCCCTGATCTTTCCATAAAGTCCACCCCTATTTACATGTATATTGAAGTGACTTCAGGATTTTTCATGCAAAGTGGATGTTCATAATGAATTGCATGAAAAATCGGCACTAGAGCAACGACGGGTATTATCGACCACTTAAGGTTCAAATCATGTTACGGGTGAAACCAGCTGACTGTCCTCCTAACATCGTTGACTGTCACCGAGATTCAAATATTGGCTTTCGATTGCGTGTGTTACCGACCATATATCTTTGAAATGTAATAAAGTACCAACGTTTTTATAAGATGACCTTGAGTAGTCTGTTATCGACCAGTGTGGCAGTTATCGACCACTTACCCAAAATGTTATTTATTGTTTGAAAGTTGATGTACGGGTGCAAGATCCGTCATCTCTATGCAGAGGTCATAGCTTTTACAAATGATTGATTACTTCTAGGGAGGTCGTTTAGTAATAATCTTAACAACAATGACTGATCAGAAGATTGTGGGGTATTATCAACCACTGGAGGTTCAAACCACGTGGAAGATGAAATGGGTTGACTTTTGTTCTAACATCGTAGACTGTCAGCCATATTAAAAAAAATGCCTTTCAATTGTGTGTGTTACCGACCTCTGAACATAGTTACAGGAAGAAGGGCACTTCTTTGGTCGGTAACATCCGCACTCCGTAAATGTATGCGGCAGTTACCGACCACCCATGTATCTAAGGTCAGACAGCTTATACAGTCATCAGACAAAGTTAGAGAGGTGAGAAATTCAATTTGGCACTTGTTTTGATAAATGAAATGGAAAAATACAAAGCGCTTTATCATAGAAATCCATTTCTTCAATGAACATAGCTCTTAACTCATTGGATAAGACGGCCATTTTGTAAATAACGTTCATGTGCCTCTTGCAATGAATGGTTAAAATTTCTTGAAGAACGCCTGATTTTGGGTAGAAATGTAGACATAATACTTGGTAGAGATCTACTGTGTCGGATTTTTAAGTTATAATGAAATCTAATGAGATCATATGAAGGAAATGGTAATCAAAACAGTAAATGGTCGATAATTCCCGATGGTCGAAATAACCCGACGTTGCTCTAATCTACCATCAAATGTCAACAATATCATCTGATAAAATTCCGACGTTGTCCACTTAAAGTAGTCCACTCTTAATGAGATTCATGCCACATCAGAATTATTCAGGCAACATCGTAAATATTTGGCCAATATTAAAGTTATTTAGACTTGATTTAAAAGGATCAAATTAACTTGATTCAAATTTTGTTAGGACAGAAAACAATCTACCCATACAGGTCGACCAGTCATTTATTATGATATTTCTTCAAACAAATTTTTACCTATTAGTATGAATGACAACCAGTAGCATGAGTCCCTCTAACCCTTTCCCAAACAAAACCTGGTTTTGACATCCCTGATAGAAAAGGCTTGGGAAAACGGTTTGACCCCATTTTGTCTACTCCCAATTTGTCTATTCCCTTTTTATCTACTATTTTGGACATAAGTCCCATTTCGTCTACTGTTCTATACTTTGTATATCAATATGATATCATATGATTTTTATCAAAATGTTTGCATTTTTATTTCATTTGTGAATATATTGACTTAATATATTTTCTTAAAACACAAATAATGTTGTTTATTGATGATTTGAGATGAAAGTAGACAAGTTGGGACAGTAGACAAATTGGGACTCAATGCATTTAACCCTTTCCAAAACAAGACCTGGTTTTGACGTGCCTAATAGAATAGACTTGGGAAAACATTGAAACAAAAGAAGAAACTGCTGATAACCAGCAGTTTCTCCTTTTGTCTCGATATTTTCTGTGCTATATTTTAAACAAATTCTATCTTTAATAACATCCATTTTGTCATTTGTTGCAGTTTTTGAAGTGGATCACTCTAAAATTTTGTCGTTTGGGAAAGGGTTAAAAAACAGTAGACAAAATTGGAGTAGACCAATTGGGATGTTACCGGGAGATGTTACCGGGAAAACATTGAGGCAAACGAAGAAAATGCTGATGATTATCATTTCCTCCTTTTGCCTTAATATTTTCAATGACATATTGAACATAAATCCAGTCTTTATTACTATCAATTTTGTTATCTGCAGTATTTTTGACTTGGACCACCCTGGAATTTTTCGCCGTTTGGGAAAAGGTTATGACATGTTGAGAATATGTGACCTTGAATTCTTACCTTTTTTATTCACTATACATGGGTGAAGTACTTCAGCAATGATAAGCAGGGAAAAAAGGAGGACGGAGTGTTATAATGAGGTCAAAATAATAACAATGATGCAGCATGATCGAACATATTCTTTTCCATAACGAAAATTAAAGTGACATTTCAGAATTGTTTGTCATAAATTTTACTTTTATTTTTATCTGAAAGAACATGTTTCCTTATGAAAATTCTGAAAATTTCAAGCTAAAATATTGCGCCGTTTACGAGAAATTTATATTTTTGTGTTAACATTGAACAAATTGTTGTGGACAACAGTTCAGATTTATATGCAATTTATTGATTATGTCTAAACTTTAAATGCGTGTTTCTCGCTTATTAGCAACAACTTAAAAAAACTAATAGTATTTATACTCATTAGAATAACCAATCTTGGCATCAAGACATAATTTAAAAAATTGAAATCGGAATGAAATGTCCCTTTAAAGATGATCTTTCTATGTCTTCAGGTTTCTTTCTTTTACAATTTTAATTCAAAACTGCATCTTTGTAACAGATCTACTTGGCTGATCTAATCAACTTAAAACGCTGTTCCAAACCCTTATATTACAATCATTACTAGAATTTGATACATGCATGCAATATAATTCTAAATCATTAATTAAGTTAAATGTTTTCAAGTCAAATGCATAAATATGATATCTTTTTTGAATATCACAAAAGGCACCAGATGCTACAGTTAAATTAGCAGCTCTGTTAAATTAGGGTAACTTACTTAAATCCTTTACAGAAAATAGTACTGAGACTTCAGACTCGAGGCTGTTTTAATAGCATTAAAGCATTGGCAAAAGGACTGCTGTAGCAATCATACGACAAGTTTAAGACTTCAATAACTTTGTCACCAAGGCAGAAATAATTTTGAAATTTTTGAACAATAATCTGCCTATTTTTGAATTAAAATATAGTGTAAAAAGGATAACATTACCTTGTCTGTACTATGCCAGCATATTGTTATTATGCATATAATAAAAACAAAAAGAGTGATTAATGCAATGTACTAATATATGATGATAAAACGAGATCATTCACACAAAACTAAACATACAACATACATCAAGACCTCAAGAGTGCGCAGAATTAACCCTTTCCCAGATGAATACTAGATTTTATGGGTCTATGAATGACTTTATTTATTTTGGTGTCATCCTATTTGAAAGAGCCATCCATACAGTTTTGACTTAAAGGAAATTTAAATGCACAGCAATTTCGGATAGAACATTTTCTTGATACCATGCCACTGGCCTTCAAGAGTCTGGAGTGACTACAATATTAAACTATAAGACTTAAGTCTATAACTAGCTGGTTTCTACTATATATTATGAATTATGATCTGGTTTAACATTTCAACATCTGGAAAAGGGTTAATTATGTTGATATAAGCATTTTAATCTACAAATTTTCAAACATAATTAAGCAAGACATGAAGATGGAAACAGTGGCAGATCCAGAGGGAGTCCGGGGGTTGAAAGACCCCTCCTAATTTGTAGCTTGGTTATTTTATTTTCATGCAGAAATTCAGTCAAAATTATGTAATACTAGGAACATCCCCCCCCCCCCTTTAATTGTATATTCGAACTCCCTTCACAGAAATACTGGATCCGCCACAGGGATTTTAGAGATAAGTTCTTTATCAACTATTTCAAAATAATGAAGCTCAAGTCAAACATTTGAATAACAAAATTAATATTTTAGCATCCATTTTTTTTCTTCAGAATATGACAAGCAAAAAATAACAATTTCAAAAGTGAATTAAGACTGATGCTTATCTTTTCTCCTGTTAAATTTTCTAAAGCTTCTTTTCTATAATTCCAATAATAGACTTATCAAGTGGCTCAAGAAAGTAACTAATGGGTAGTCAAGTTGACTTCTATTATGTTGAGGGCATAAAAACAGGCAAAACTTCAAGAATGCAAGTTTGTCAGAGCATGGAAATGGGTCATCTTTTCCAGACAAATATGAATGTAGATCAGCAAGCACATACATAAGGTCTGGTCACTGTTCATGTTATTTTTCTGCCAGTATTGAGAATATTGGGTATTGATCAGACTGATTGTATATGAAGGCTGATCTGGATTATTGTTGGCCTAATTAACGTATGCAATAAGTCCCATTTATTCACATTCAAGCTTACATGTACAATGTTACAGGAGTGAAGCAGACAAAATACTTGACTTTCAACAGTTTTGTTTAATTAGGTTACTGGATAAAGTTACCAAATCAAGATACTAAATTTGTAATTCTCTATATTTTCTTTTGTAATGTTGAATTAGAATCTGGATGGTCTTGGCGAGAAGTAGCTAGTAGCTGAACTGGTGAGAAGCATCTGAACTTTAATATATAGCATAAACCAAAGAAATAATCCAAATTTTCGTCAATTTTTAGGAAAAGAAAGTCTTGAAAGCTTTAACACTTTAATATTGTCTTTCAATTGATATGAAAAATATTCACAGGATTTTTATATGTACATAATATATTTCTGTTCCATTAAGGTTACAGATTCACGCAGAATTCTGAAATTCCACATGTCACAATTCACTGTTCATTTTTACCCTGTCACCGTGAATGTTTCTTCACATACCGTTCATGACGATGTTTTTTGCTCTTTTTTCTCTTCTCCTTGCTGCGGTCTGGACTACTGCTGCGATCCCTGAAAGTATAGAGGCAAAAAGATTTTATACTGCCCAGAGCTCCAGATAATTTTTTGAGGCAAGGGGTATTTACCCCTCAGAATTTTTTCCAATGCGTATTTCCAGATAATTTTTTGAGGCAGGGCGTATTTACGTTCTTGTTCGGGAAAGGACTAAAATAAACAGGAACCCCCGACCGGAACGACCCACTTTCATTTTCGGGTTCGAGGCCATCTAACCGCGGTATGTTTCTGCCCATCGAGGTTTTTTTCTGAACAAGATTGCCACCGTGTGCTATCTTTGCCTGTAGGGCCACTTCAGAACGAATATCGGCAAAAATCGCCTAAAGTTACAATCTGCTCAGCAGTGGATTTACTCGTTTACGATTTGAAAAGAAAACAAACACCTTCGAGTTGTCACTTACGATATACGGATTGACGCAATGGTCTGTTAAATCGGGTAACGATTTGCTTTCACGGAGATAACCGATTGATTGAAATTCAAACAAATGCAACACTCGGCATCATCCGGTAGATCTACGGAATAGCCGATTGTCGCTCGGCTGGTCACAGTGGTGACGTAATTGGTATTCCCCAATTATTCAAGACTGTGATTGGCTGATTAAAGTCGTAATAGATATCGGATAGCTGACTGCCGTAACCTATTTTTTACAGACAAAAAGTTTGTGTTAATTGTTGGAATTTCCTAGTGCATGTTTTTTCGACATTTTCCGATCTTGATACGCTAACTGGCAATTATCACATGCGTTTTCATTATTTTGAATGCGTAATTGTACGCATTTTTCTAAAAGTTAATGCGTATTCAGACCAAATCAATGCGTATTTCACACAAATACGCATCCTATCTGGAGCTCTGCTGCCGTTATTCTTTTAACCCAGACGACAAAAATTTTGGGCTGTTCCAATTTGAAAAGTGTTGCAGATGACAACTTTAACCCTTTTCCAAACAAGACCTGGTTTTGACGTCCCTAATCGAAATGGCTTGGGAAAACATTGAGACAAAAGAAGAAACTGCTGATAACCAGCAGTTTCTCCTTTTCTCTCAATATTTTCTTTGCTATTTTCTACACAAATTCTATCTTTACCAGCACCAATATTGTCATCTGCAGCAGCTTTTGAATAGAACCACCACAAAAATTTGTGTTCACCCATTACCAGACGACAAAAATTTTGGACTGTTCCAATTTGAAAAGTGTTGCAGATGACAACTTTAAGTTGATCAAATTTAGAGAATCATTCTTTTTTCGGTTAGAAAACATTGTGGGAAATGAAGAAATTGCTTGTCACAATCAATTTCTTTATTTTCCACAATGGTTTCTCAAGCCCTTTGCTATGAAGGACTCAAAAGGCATCACTGTGCAGTAATGGGTTAACCCCTTTCCCAAATGGCAAAGTATTAGGGTGGTCTCATTTTACAAAATGGATGTTGATAAAAGATATGATTTGTGTACTATCTAGCATAGAAAATATTGAGACAATTAGAAACGTTTTAACCAGATCTTGTTTTCCTTTTCCTTCATAATTTTCTGTGCTATAATGTAAATGATTTTTATTCACACTCATTTTGTCATCTCCAGTAGCTTTCAATTTAGAACAGTTTAAAATTGTACTGTTTTTTGAAAGGATTAATACAGGGCCATAAAATGGGAACATACCATTACCAGCATTTTCTATAATTGAAATTTTCTTTAAATGAAAAATTCAACTTTTTTTTCTATATTTTATTTTCGTAATCATTCTGTTATTCATTTCAATTTAGATAAATCTTAAACTTGTCGTTTGGGAAATAGAAAAAAGTCTCTAGCCATATAAAGACTGTCTAAATTTCCAACAATTACAGTCATTTTGTAAATTATCCTGTGCTTCTTGTTTTAGTCCCTGACAAGTTAACAAGATCAATTTCACACAGAGCTACAGATAAGATTGGGGTTATAATCAAACTAAATATTTTGATTGAAATTTCATCAAACCCTATGTTGTTGGTACTCCTTTGAATCGTCTCTTCGAGACGATTCAAATGAGTACCCACAACATAGGGTTTGGAAATGAGATAACAAATCAACAAATCAAAAAAGACTTTACATCCCCCATATCTGTTGCTCTGCTCACGCCAAACTTAATTTCCAGCTGGACTTTCTGTAACCTTGGATGTACTTTTATCACCATATTAGATATACTTTTCATCCTTTCCCAAACAATGCCTGATGACATTATGATCGAGAAAGTTTGTGGAAACATGGACAGAAAAGAAGTAAATACTTCTGGCCTTTCTCTTACTATAATCAACCCTTTCCCAAACAAGACCTGGTTTTTATGTCCTTAATATATATGGTTTGGGAAAACATTGAGGCAAAAGAAGAAAGTGCTGATAATCAGCACTTTCTCCTTTTGCCTAAATATTTTTTTAGCTATATTGTACACAAATCCAATCTAAATTCACACACATTTTGTCATTTGCAACTGCTTTTAAATTGAATCACCCAAAAATTTTGTCATTTGGGAAAGGGTTAACATACCATAACTAACAAAGATTCTCCTGTAATTACTATTTGTTTAGTAACTGTTTTCTACCTCTATCCTTTTTTTCTATTTTTGATATATTAGACTGTCTTTGAGTAAGAAGGTTTAATGTTTTAAAGTTAAAGAAAGTTTGAATTTCCAAACATGTGTGTTCATAATATTACAGCAGAAAAATTGTTGATGATTTTTAATCAATATTCTTATTTTATTATTTTTTCGTATGAAGGTGTTTGTTATCCACATCGTCAAAATGATATTGGTAAGCTACCATTTATCAATTCAGGAATACAGCACCATGAGACTAATTTAGCCATTTCCAAACAAGAGTGCCATGGTCACAATATACGCCGCCACTTATAAAACTTGAGGCAAAAAAATGACATTGACAAGGATTTATTAATATTCACAAAAAAACCTGTAAAAAGTTGTGTTCACAAAAAGGTTTTTATAAATATCCAGTCAAAAACCTGAAATGAATTGCGTTCACGAGGCTGAAATATCAATAAGCCCCAGAGACTAAGATTGAAGGGGGCATAACTCAGGCAAAAATCAATGAACCATAAAATCCTTACTTCATGCACATCTACCAATTAAGGTAATAACATCCACCAAGTTTCATTAGTATCCAGTCAGAATCTTAGAAGAAGTTGTGTTGACAAGGCTGCAATTTCAATCAGCCCCAGAGACTAAGTTTTAAGGGGGCATAACTGTGGCAAAAATCAATGAACCATAAAATGCTTCCTACATGCACATCTACTAATTGAGGTGATAACATTGACCAAGTGTCATTAATATCCAGCCATAAACTTAGGAGGAGTTGCGTTGACAAGGCTGCAATTTCAATAAGCCCCAGAGACTAAGTTTTAAGGGGGCATAACTGTGGCAAAAATCAATGAACCATAAAATCCTTCCTTCATGCACATCTACCAATTGAGGTGATAACATTGACCAAGTGTCATTAAGATCTAGCCATAAACTTAGGAGGAGTTGCGTTGACAAGGCTGCAATTTCAATAAGCCCCAGAGACTAAGTTTTAAAGGGGCATAACTCTAGCAAAAATCAATGAACAATAAAATCTTTCCTTCATGCACATCTACCAATTGATGTAATAACATTGACCAAGTTTCATTAAGATCCAGCTAGAAACTTAGGAGGAGTTGCGTTGACAAGGCTGCAATTTCAATAAGCCCCAGAGACGAGTTGCGAGGAGGAGTTGCGTTGACAAGAAAAGTGGACGGACGTACGGACGGACGGATGGACGGACGGACGGACGGACAGATGGAGAAGATGTCGCCAATATACGTCCGCCTCCGGCGGCGTATAATAAAAATTAATGGAATTTGTTTTGTCAAATATGGCTATGCAGATGCATCCAACCAAATACAAAATAAGTCCACTTTTAGAAAATAGTACAAATAGGAAAAGAAAATATGTAGAACTATTTAGGTTAATAAGAATCTCATCTTCAGCTATTCCAGTAGTTAACTGACATTTTTATTTCTTCAATCTGTAACAAAATTCAATTTGTACATGTCATAATTTGATTATAGTAATACCTTAATCATATACCAAAGATAATTTCAGAGACAAATTTGGAAATGTAACATTCAACAGGGGTTGTGCAAGATTGTTTAACCCTTAATTTTCCCGACAAGGCCTGATTTTGACATCCACAATAAAAAAGGTTTGAGATAACATCAAAACAAATGATATGAATGCTGATAAGCAGCTAATAAGAATTTTCTCCTTTCGCCTCTATATTCCCTTTTGCCCCTTTATTCTTTTGTGCTGAAGTAAATTTAATCCTTTCCCAAACAAGACTTGGTTTTGACGCCCCTAATAGAAAAGCTTGGGAAAATATTGAGGCAAAAGAAGAAACTGCTGATAACCAGGAGTTTCTCCTTTTGCCTCAATATCTTCTACATTATTTTTTACATGAATCCTATCATTACCATCATCTATTTTGTCATATGCAGCAGCTTTCAAATTGAACAACCCTAAAAAGTGTTATTTGGGAAAGGATTAAAAGAAATCGTATCTTTGTCAACATCTATTTTATCATCTACTGAATCTTTTAACCCTTTCCAAAACAACAAAATTATAGGGTTGTCCAATTTTAAAGCTGCTACAGACGACAAAATGGATCATAATAAAGATTGGAAATGTGTGTGATATAGCCAAGAAAATATTGAGGCAAAAGGAGAAACTGCTGGTTATCAGCAGTTTCTTCTTTTGTCTCAATGTTTTCCCAAGCCATTTCTATTTGGGACGTAAAAACCCGTTCTTGTTTGGGAAAGGGTTAAATTTACAGTTCATATCATTCACATTTGCCTGGCATGAGTACTTCTAGACGACATGTATTTTGGCACATACAGGATGATTTAACTCTTTAAAGTGGTCTGAACTGTCATAAATAAAGTCTTTTTCCAGAATCAAAGTTATAAATATCCTTTCCCAAACAACATGATTTTAGACTGTTTCAATATGAAAGCTACTTCAGACGGTAATATGGATGTAAATAACAATGAATTTATTTCACAATATAAAACAGGAAATAACAGGAGTTGTCCGTGGACAACATAGCTTGCCTATGCGAAAGCTTGACGCAAAAAAAGGAGTCCACTGTCAAAGGTCAAAGTCACAAGGTCAAAGGTCAAGGTCTCAAGGTCAAGGTCATGGCATGAGGTATCCATATGTGAAATATCAAGGCTCTATCTATAATAGTGCATGGGATATAGGCCAGGTTAAAGTTTTTCAAAAGTAGGTCAAACTCCAAGGTCAAAATGTTTGTCAACTTTCTTAGTACTTACTGATAACAAGAGTTGTCCGTGGACAACGTAGCTTGCCTATACGAGAGCTTGTCGCAAAAAAAGGAGTCCAAGGTCAAAGTCACAAGGTCAAAGGTCAAGGTCTCAAGGTCAAGGTCATGGCATGAGGTATCCATATGTGAAATATCAAGGCTCTATCAATAATAGTACATGGGATATAGGCCAGGTTAAAGTTTTTTAAAAGTAGGTCAAACTCCAAGGTCAAGGTCAAAAGGTCAAATGTCATGGTTCCAAATGAAAGGTCTTGGCAGGAGGTATCAATGTGTGAAATATCAAGGCTGTATCATTATTAGTGCACGAGATATTGGCCAGGTTAAAGTTTTTTTTAAAGTAGGTCAAATTCCAAGGTCAAGGTCACTAGGTCAAATGTCATGGTCCCAAATAAAGGTCTCGGCAGAAGGTATCCTTGTCTGAAATATCAAGGCTGTATCTAAAATAGTGCCTGAAATATAGACCAGGCCCCGGTTTCTCGAAAAAACTTAAGTACCTTCTCATGCTCAAATCTGAGCACCGTGCTCAAATCGCACGAAATCCACGTGAACTTCAATCGAATACCCTTCAACGTTGGAGAGTATCCTTTTGAAGTTGAGCATGTTCTCATGAGAATATACTTAAGTTTTTTTGAGAAACCGGGGCCAGGACTGAGGTTAAAGTTTGTTTTTAAGTGAAGACGCGATGCGACGGGACGACACGCCGACACTAGGGATGTGACATTAGCTCCCCGGACTTAAAGTCCCAGCTCGCTAAAAAGGAAAGATTATGAGAATTTTTTCTTTTGTCTCAATGTTTACTAAAGCTTTACCTATTTGGGACATTAAAACTCTGCCTTGTATATATTTCTAAAAGGATTAAAAAGATTTTTCTGGCATCATACAGCCATCAAACTGTATGTATGAATTTTGTTTTATGTTTTGTAATATAAAATGTATACTTGTAATTAAATAAAATATTCAAGCTAAATCAAGTAAGACTGTAAAGCAAGATTTTGCAACCATCCTATCACCTTCAATTTTACAATAAAAGAAATTCTGTCATGCTTTTACAATTCATGTTGTCACAAAAACAAGCACAGTAGACAGAAATTTCAAAACTTTTAAAAAACAGATAGTTGAAAATCAAATGTATTGCTGATGTAAAATTTAATGTTACTTTACATTACTTTGTGTTACGGGTCAATTTGGCCTTATAATACAATGAATTTGGAATTAGGAAACCTTTTTCGATCAACAAATTTGGGACAGTTCAAAAGTGAAAGCAGAATGTGAATGCTACTGCATCCATTATAGTATTGAAGTAAAAGGGGAAAATTCATGTTTCTTAATTTCTCTTATTTTTTCGAAAACATTTTCGTGTGGACACATCAACAAATTTCCAATTGATGACACCTTTTGTACCCTACAGAATAAAGGCATTGGAAAACATTGTTGAAAATGAAGCTATTGCTTGTGACAAGTCTTCTAACCCAAATTTCACCAACTTGAAGTTGTCGTCTGCAAACCCTTTTCAATTGGAACTGTCAAAAATTGTGCCGTCTGGTAATGGGTAAAAACCATGTACTGTTTGGAGATGCAAAATTTCAAAAGAAACCTTTTAAGTTTTAAAACTGCTCAGTTAAATGTCTGGCATTATCTTTAACAAGTGACAGCTCCATTTTAACATCTTAAGAAAAATGAAACGACAAAAGACATCCAGGACATGCTGTAGACAAAAACTGACATATTTTGGATAGCATGACGAAAACAGGCTTTTAAACAAAGGAATATTAATACCCTGATAGATGACTGATTCAGAAGCTGGACATTTTTTTTATCTTTTTTTTTTTCCTAAAAAAATATGTGTCAACTTTCTTTTTATAATGTAGACAAGATGTGTTTGTGAACCAATATTAATGCCCCCGAAATGTCCAATGTTAAGTTTTTGGACAGACAGACATAAGTAAAACAATATGCCCCCCATCTTTCTATAGGCCTACTTGTGCATAAAAATGCATGTTTTCTTCAATTAACAACTTTTTTGTCCAATTGCTAACTTTGGAGACATTCAAATAAGTTTTATCCAAGATTTTACCACAGTAATGGAGTAGAAAGCAGACAGAGTAGACTAAGATCAGACTGCAAATCTGTGCAGGCTGATCTTAGTCTACACTGTTTGCCAAAGCTTTGATCGCAGCAGGAACATGACGCAGGATGTTGTGGTAGTGCATACCAGTACCTCCACAACACCCTTACTGAGCTTCCAGCTTCTCCCCTAGATAGATTAACAATTATCGAACCATTGGTGGAAAATAAATTGTCTGAAATAACATTTGCCACAGCTGGGATCAAACCTTGGACCTCAGACCTCATGAATGAAAGTCTGATGCGCAACCATTTGTGCTATGGCAGCAGTTCTCTAAAATTTCAGCATTATAAGCTTACCTTGATTTTTTCTTGCGTTTCCGTGAGCGTTCTGGAGAGGAACCTGGTTCACTGTCTGTGTCTTTTACTATTCTGTAAAATATACAGATTATATTTGAGCTGGGATCTGGAAAAACGTCCCCAATAGCATTTTCAAAAATTTAGTTTTTAGATCAGCCTGTTGTCAAATGCAATCCAATATGCATCCATGCTTCTTTCTGTAAGTTACTACATGTCACGAAGAACCGATTAGGGAACAACATGGATCCTGATCAGACTGTGCGTATGCACAGACTGATCTGGATCTATGTTGAGCTCAAAAGTCTAAAGGGACATTTTTCCAGATCAGGCTCATTTCTTAGCCTATCATCAGACATTTGCGGCTGCATCAAGAAACGTCATTATGAGGGAATGAGTTAAATTTTATCACCAATAACATCAAGAAAGTTTACAAAATACAACTACGACAGAAATACTAGAGAAAAGATTGATTACCAGCAAAGCGAATGCAAGAGATGGATAGTGACAAAAGACTAAGCCGACAAAGAGACAGATTCTTTAAAAATGCTTATCTAAGTTGTCGAGTTTTGCCTATAAAACAAAGTTCAACATGGTACAAAGTTTCATAGAAGCAGCTTTAAAAGACGTATAAACAAACTAACAAACTAACACCGGAAATTTTTACCAAACATTACAATAACATACTCAAATTAGGAAAATAACAAGAACCGTCATGGACGGATTATGCTCCCCGAATAAGTGTTTGTCACAAAATAAAAACTATCATACATTAAGTCTCCTTTTCCAATGACAGATTTTTTGTACACACATTATTTTTAAAATATAGTCTAGAACATCTCATTTATAACATAAGTACAAAATGTCCTTAAATTCTGCCCATTAGATGAAGAGAAATTGGAGAAAAACTAATTTTTACACAAGGCCCCTTTGTCCATGATGCAGCCTCAAATTAAGAAATGGAGAAAAACGTTCCTAGGAATTATCCCAGGCAGTTCACATGTGAAGTTTCATTGAATTTGGTCGAAGGGTTGCTGAGATCTGGCTGTGGACAGACAGACAGACACCGGGACAGGACCGACAGACAGCGTGGCGACTATAATTATGCTCCCCGAAATTTTTTTGGGAAGCATAAAGACATAACTTACGAGTACTTTTTCTGTGCCATGGCGAGAGCTTTAGCCGCGTCTTCTTTAGCTTTTCTGTTAGGATCGAATGAGCTTCCATCCACATAGTGTTCACTGAGACCAAACGCTTCTCGCAGCTTCGCGTTCTTCTCCGCAGTGGCTTCAGCAATCTGATGTGTCTCTTTAGCTCTGAAAATAGATGGGTAAATGTGTGTAATAATAAATTCATAATAAATTCATTACCAGACGGAAAGTTTTAGACTGGTCTAAATTCAAAGATGCTGCAGACGACAATTTCAAAAAAATAAAATTTCACATTTTTAGGTCTTTTGGGGTAGAAAACATTGTGGAATTATGTTTTCCAAAGTATTTATCTTGTGGGCGCCAAAAGGCGCAACATATTGAAATGGGTAAATAGGTTTCAAGACATAAACTTGCTGATAAACAAGACCTTTGTTTCTTTGACACTTTTCCCAACAAGCCTAGGTTTTGATGAATCTATGAGATATGAGTTATTGAATCTTTTGACTCATCATTAACCCTTTCCCAAACAAGACATGGTTTTGACGTCCCCAATAGAAAATGCTTGGGAAAACATTGAAACAAAAGAAGAAACTGCTGATAACCAGCAGTTTCTCCTTTTGTCTCAATATTTTCTGTGCCATATTTTACACAAATCCTATCTTTAGTGACTTCCATTTTGTCAATTACGGCAGTTTTTGAAGTGGATTACCCTAAAATTTTGTCATTTGAGAAAGGGTTAATTGCAAGTCAATATTCAACCTACAACAATTAGTTACCAAAATACTCAGGACAAAATATGTTCAAATGAAAGTAACACAATGGGATAGCTATGCATTTTAAATTCTCAGGGATTACTCACTAGAAAGAGTGTGAAATAATTCTTCAACTTCATTCATAGCCAAAGGAAACAAATAAATCTTAATCCAATAACAAATTTGAATCTCCCATTTGATAATGCCATCCCAAGCACTTCCGGCAGGCAGAATTAGTTTTCACACCTCCAAAATGAGTTTTCCATTCAAATAACTGGTTTCAAGTCCACAGAAAATCGCCATTGACATGAAATATTTCAACCCTCAGGCAATAAACTTGGTAATAAGAGGCTTTCAATCAAGCTTTATACCCTGTAAGCTGCCAATAACAAATTTAGGACTTGCAAAAGTTACTGCTTGTTCAAAACATTTCACTGCTTTTCAACAAAAACTTCGTAGCTGCATCTTAAAACAAGCTGCAGTTACGAGGTTTCTGTAAATAAAAAAAGCAGCAAATTCTTGGGAGATTTACACATTTATCATTGGAATGTTTACATTGGTGTCGAAGCAACCATTTCTTTTTTTTCTTGCATGGTAGTCTTAGACTCATGCTATTATTTAATTGTCCCTCCTCAACATAATTATATAGAAAACATTATTTGATGTAATGTGTATCCACTTTCTAGGAATACAAACTAGACATTTTTTACAATTTGATCATACACATGGCATATTCATAGACTCAATGTGAAATGATTATATATAAATACAGAAACTATTTTAGAGAAGCATCAACCCAAATAGGACTTAATTTTTTTAAAAGAACCATCTTCGTTTTAATTGAAGCCAAAAGGGCCTATTTTCTTTATTTCCCTGCTCAATTTGAAATGTTTTCTTATTGATCAACAAATGTAATCTCTGACAAAAATGAAAATTCACTTCCTCAGCACTCAGTATAAAGTGACTGCTACATAAAAACCTATGTTTCAAGACAACCAAGATAAGAAAACATGAGTCCCTTGGGATATGGAACGCCACAAGATTTTGGGACAGTAAAATCTAATTCCGTTTCACATTTATTTTCTAGCAGTCAACAGCAATACAATTAGATAACGGATGTCACAGACCTTACTCACATACATGTTAACCCTTTTGAAACTGAAAAATTTAAGACTGATCCAAATCGAAAGCTGCTGGATGTGGCAAAATGAACACCAATAAAGACGAAATTTGTGGACAATTTAGCTCAGAAAATATTGAGGCAAAAGGAGAAAGTGCTGATTATCAGCACTTTCTTCTTTTGCCTCAATGTTTTCCCAAGCCTATTCTCTTAGGGACGTAAAAACCAGGTCTTGTTTGGGAAAGAGTGCAACAGCCAAAACATGTCTTCTTGGTTTTCTATTATTTCTTTTAAACCCATTACCAGATGGCAACATTTTTGACATGTACAAATTCAAAGAAGTTGCGGATGACAATATCAAATGAATAAAATATTACATCTTTGGTCTTTCTTGATAGAACAAGTTGGGAAATGAAGAAATTGTTTGTCAAAAGCAATTTCTTCATTTTCTACTACGTTTTCCAAAGCCTTCGTCATGTGTCACATCATAAAGCGTCATAATGTGGAAATGGGTTAATAATTTATTGCCTTTTTTCAAACATGTGTAAAGCCCAGGTTATGTCCTTAACCATTTCCAAAACAAGACCGGGTTTTGACATCTCTAGTAGAAATGGCTTGGGAAAATATTGAGTCAAAAGAAGAAACTGCTGATAACCAGCAGTTTCTCCTTTTGTCTCAATATTCTCTGATAATCTTATACACAAATTTTACAATTAATAACATCCTTTTGTCGTCTGCAGCAGCTTTATAATTGTTTGCCTTAAAATCTTGCGGTTTGGGAAAGGGGTAATGAGGAAATTTTGGAAAAACATTGATGCAAAAGAAGACAAGAGCCGTCACAGACAAATTATGCTCCCCGAATAAGTGTTTGTCACAAAATAAAAACTATCATACATTAAGCCCCCTTTTCCCACGACAGCCTTTTTGTACACACACTATTTATAAAATATTGTCTAGAACATCCTATTTATTACATAAATACAAAATTTCATTAAATTCTGCCCATTAGATGAAGAGAAATTAGAGAAAAACTAATTTTTACACTAAGGCCCCTTTTTCCATGACGAAGCCTCAAATTAAGAAACGGAGAAAAAGGTCCCTAGGTATTATCCCAGGGAATTCACATGTGAAGTTTCATTGAATTTGGTCCAAGGGTTGCTGAGATCTGGCTGTGGACGGACGGACGGACACACGGACGGACGGACGGACGGACAGCCGGACGGACGAACGGACGGACGGACAGCATGGCGACTATATGCTCCCCCGAAATTTTTTCGGGGAGCATAAAAATGCTGATATCCACTATTTTCATCTTTAGCCTCAGTTGTACACTTGTTTTCTATACTATTTTGTGCACAAATTTATATAAAATATCCCTTTAGTCGTCTGAAACAGCTGTCAAATGGAAACAGTCTAAAATTTATGATACAAATCTGGAAAATATGTAAATTTTACTGTGTGCCTATAGGTAAAGTGGGATAAGAATCCATGGAAATAGTCTCATCCAGATCATTTAACCCTTTCCCAAAAAAGACCTGCTTTTGACGTCCCTAATAGATAAGGCTTGAGAAAACATTGAAACAAAGAAGAAACTGCTGATAACCAGCAGTTTCTCCTTTTGTCTCAATATTTTCTGTGCCATATTTTACACAAATCATATCTTAAATAATATGCATTTTGTCATTTTTGGCAGTTTTTAAAGTAGATCACCCTAAAATTTTGCCATTTGGGAAAGGGTTAAATGAGTACCACAACAAAGAGTTTGGATTTGAAATGGGAATGGTTTCACCCATTCTTATCTGTTGCTCTTGATCTGGACCCATGTTGGACTCAATAATCATAAGAGCCTTTAAGATATTTAGACCTGGGCTGCTTTCAGTGGACAAACTGTTAGCTAACGTTACCAACATTCGCAACTTCTTTGACCCAAATTTCACGGAAGTGACCGAGTAATCCGAATGAAAGGCTAACTGTTAGCTAACCTTTTGGCTTACTGAACGCAGGGCTGGGTGAGCAATTATTATTTCTGTTTTTACGGAAACAGGTAATACTGCATCTAACGGTACTTTGAAAATGCTCAGACTTGTGGATGCCACGGAATAAGTCGAAATGTAAAGATTATACAGAAAGTGCATTACCAGGGTCTTACCTAATTCTATTGCAGGCTCAATCATTCATGAGCAGCATAATATTCTCTATAGTTAACCTTTAAATATCCTAATGCAATTGTCATTACATATGGACATACATAACAGACAATACATATGGACATACATTATGGACATACATATGGATATTACATATAGACATACATATGGACATACATTATGGACATACATATGGATATTATATATAGACATACATTATGGTCTTACATTATGTACAAGCTTATGGACATTACACATTGACAATTACTATGAGGATACATATAGACATAATATATGGACATACATGGACAATCACTATGGACAACCATTATAGACATACATAATAATTATGGGCATCAGAGTGGACAGACAGACAGTGAAGGTTAAACCAAATTCAGAAGCATAAAACAAACTAATCATTCCAGAAGGGAGGGGAGAAAGGACCGAGTACCACATTCCCTGTTAGCAAGTGTTAATTCTCCCAAACTGGCAGCCATTAGTGTTTATTATTTCAATGTTTGCTTATTTCCCCAGAGTCAGTCACCCTCTCTTCCAATTGACACATCCCTGTCAAACTATGACTATCTAGCGGGCAATCTCATCTCTCTTATGATTCCATACTTTTGCTTTGTCATTCTTTACTTCCATACATTATACATATTGTAACTTTTCATCACAAACCTACAAGGTTTTTGAAGAAAAGTGACAACATAAAAGTACCAAAGAGTAAAATGATCACTCTACATTCCCTGTGAGTAAGAGTTAATTCTCCCAAACTGACAGCCATTTGTGTATTATTTTCATACTTTATACATATCATCACTTTTCTACAAAAACATAACTGTTGCTTAAAACAAGCTAAGGTTATGCGATTTTTTAGACAAGAGGACCATGATGGTCCTATATCGCTCACCTGAACCAAAATGATATGAGCAACATTTTTGTTCAATTCAATTGATATTTATGACTTTAAGACTGAAAACGAACTTATGATCAATAACATTGTGAAAATCAAACTCATCCGAGATGTAACGGTGCCCAACATTGTGTCAAAGTTTTGCTTTGAATGATAAATAATTGTAGATTCTAGAGTATAAACAAGGTCGATAACCGCCGAAAACAGCATTTTATCAAATTCAAGGGCACATAACTCTCGACTTTCTGATCAGATCCATTTGAAAATCCAACTCATCCAAGATCTTATGGTCCCCAAGAATGTGTCCAAGATTTGTCTTGATTGGTCAATAATTGTAGATTCTAGAGTGTAAACAAGGTCGAAAACAGCCAAGAACAGCAATTTTGTCAAATTCAAGGGCACGCAACTCTCAATTTTCTGATCAGATCAGACTGGAAATCATCCTGAACAGAGATCTTATGGTCCCAAACATTGTGTCCAAGCTTTGTCTTGATTGATTGATAATTGTAGATTCTAGAGTGTAAACAAGGTCGAAAACAGCCGAAAATGGCAATATCGTCAAATTCAGGGGCACATAACTCTGGACTTTCTGATCAGATCAAACTGAAAATCAAGCTCATACGAGATCTTATGGTCCCCAACATTGTGTCCAAGTTTTGTTTTCATTGATTGATAATTGTAGATTCTAGAGTGTAAACAAGGTCGAAAACAGCCGAAAATGGCAATTTTCAAGGGCACGTAACTCTTGACTTTCTCATCAGATCAAATAGAAAATCGAACTCATCCCAGATGTTATGGTCCCAAACATTGTGTCCAAGTTTTGTATTGATTGATATATAATTATAGATTCTAGAGTGTAAACAAGGTCAAAAACAGCCGAAAATGACAATTTTGTCAAATTCAAGGGCACCTAACTCTAAACTTTCTGATCAGATCAGACTGAAAATTGAACTCATCCAAGATCTTATGGTCCCAAACATTATGTCTTAGTTTTGTCTTGATTGATCAATAATTGTAGATTCTATAGTGTTAACAAGGTCAAAACCAGCCGAATATGGCAATTTTGTCAAATTCAAGGGCACATAACTCTGGACTTTCTGATCAGATCATACTGAAAACCAAACTCATCCGAGATCTTATGGTCTCCAACATTGTCTCCAAGTTTTGTTTTGATTGATCAATAATTGTAGATGCTAGAATGTAAACAAAGTCAAAAATGGCTTTTTTGGACATTCAAGGGCAGATAACTCAGCACATTCTGGTCCGATCTGGCCCATAATCAAACTCATCCGAGAACTTATGACCATACTTGTTTTGACTAAGTTTGATCAAGATTGATAAATATTTGTGGATGCTACAGCGTAAACACCAAATTGTGGACGGACAGACGGACGGACAGACGGACGACGGACAAAAAGCGATCACAATAGCTCACCTTGAGCACTTTGTGCTCAGGTGAGCTAAAAAGCTACAATATAAAGTGCTCAAGAGTAAAACAGTGACATAGCATTCCCTGTTAGCAAGTGTTAATTCTGCCAAACTGGCAGCCATTAGTGTTTATTATTTCAATGTTTGCTTATTTCCCCAGAGTCAGTCTCCCTCTCTTCCAATTGACACATCCCTGTCAAACTACGACTATCTAGCGGGAAATCTTATCTCTCATGAAGGTTTGGGCACTCATTTCACTCAATTTCTATGGTAACACTCAATTACTATGGTAACCCAATGTGTGTCCTAGTAACTCGGCAGTGTTGAGAATTGAAACTGACATGTAGCTCATACTGAGTAATTTGACATCCACAACAAGTTGTTTAATTCAATTCTTGTCCTACTCAATATCTTAATTCATATATGAAAGTTTGTCATTTTATTAGTGTCCCATAATCACTAACTTTGACGAAGATCGAAAGCTATGATAGTCTAGATATACAGGCTAATCTCTGCACTTGTCCTAATAAACGCCCAGGCTTTTATTAGAAATTTGGTCTATGGAAAACACGGTACGGAAACTACAGAGACAGAGCCATTGGCTCTGCCGCTTAAATCCTCTGGGGGGCTTCCGGCCACGTGTGGCTCTGTCTCTGGGGTCGTGATTTTTTGACAAAAACAGGTGAGTGTTCAACTTTGTTGTTCATTTATTTTCTTCTGGTGCTTAAAATCGAAAAACCGGGAATGTCATGCTCCCCTAAGACCATTTATCTGCCTGTTCTAATTCTGTGGGCTTCAAAGTCGGCAGGGTTTTCACAGGATCATTGTCGTCGTGGGTCGACCCTATGTGATTTTTTCTTGTTTACATCATGTATTCATGTACATTTCAACGGTAAATAGCCAATTGCTGCAGCCAAAACATGTGATATACTAATCGAGGGATAATCTCGATCAGACATTGCTTTCCCATGTAACAAAACCTTAGAAATGATTGGCAAACGTAAAGTTTGAGCAATTTCTATCGGTGGCTCTGTCTCTGGCGGCTGGCTCTGTCTCTGGCGGCTGGCTCCGCTTTGAACTGTCGGTTAATTTAGTCTGTTTACAAAATACTTGTCCAACGCATATCTCTGAAAGTATCGAAGCTATGTTCATGAAATTTCATGGGTGGATATATCTCAATAAAGACAAGTTCTGTATCAAAGGAGCATAAATATTCCTTTCTTATTTTGTGAGTCACTGTCCTTTGTTTTCGACAAAAACACTTATCCGGACAAATGTAATGGCGGGGTATTATATCACATTAGGTGATACATAGAATTCTTATTTAGGACTGCTCCAATTCAAAATGATGTCCAGACATGCAAGGATGCAGATGGGCGCCCCCCCCCCCTCTCATGAGAGAGACATGTATGTATCTGCGCATAGCTCCGAAGTATCAAATATGTAAAAGTTATCATAGAAATCTGTGAGAAAAAATATGAAAATGCTGGTTATGAGCAATTTTCTTTTCTCGCAATGCACCAGAAAAATGTCTTGCTTGGGAAGGGTTAAATGGAAAGATGTCGGATATATTGGTGCAAATAAAAAAAAAAAAGAAAAAAAAACAAGGGCCAGTTTCATTTTTAAGACGTATTTTTTGTCTTTGTCTTACTGATGACTTACGACAAGTTTTGGACAAGAAACGCGTATCACCAATTTATCAAGACCTGGGGCCCGTATTATCAACGCTCGTACGATTAAGTTTTGCGTAGTTACTTGTAACAACAAACCTGATTGGTCCAATCTGATTTCTCGTGCACTCAGATGTTTTGTTACACATTTTATACAAACTTTGTCGTAAGATCGTTGAAAATACGAGCCCCTGGATTATGCGATTGTTGTTTTAACCGATATTTAAGACATCGTTAAGTCAAAATTACTTCTTTTAAAAATGTTTTGATGAAACAGGCCCCTGACGTTCACACCGAAAAATCGTCTGCTTCAAGTCTGTTTTGTGTATTTTCTCAGCTAATACTCGACGGATTTTGACGAGATAAAGTGCACCGCACGCGCGTCATTGAGAGGGACATTCCCCGGTTCTAACTCACTCCGCATCAAATCCCATGGTTTCTCGAAACATTCAAAATGAATGTTTTTGGTTGCATTTTAATAAAACTATGAAATACTTTGCATAAAGGGGTTCAGGAATTACCCTCTCAAAGGCGCGTATGGTGCAATTGCTCGTCAAAATACGTAGAGTTTAAACTGAGATATAGAACAAAATATACTTGAAACAGACAATTTTTCGGTGTGGACCTTTCCCCAAATCACGTGGATTACCCATCGTGTAATTGTTTCTTTGTCAACACCCAGTTTGTCGCCTTAAGTACAGTACTACATAGAATCATGAGCCGTGACGAAAGGTAAGTGTATATTCCAATACATGTAAATTGGAAGAGAAGCATGTTTTCCACTGAATAAAAGTGAATAATGGCACATTTTGCGCGGTGGCCATGAGAGTTCAGTAGCTGTCTCCAGATAGTACGATGTCTTTATCACAGGATGTTCGGTTCCGAGTCACATATTTTCTTAAATCGAAATCCCTCTTCCCCCGTCAATTTCGACACGCTGATCTTTGATCATTCAAAGGACATTGTTTAATTGTAGCTTTGAAATTGAACAACGCTGAATGTTCGATGTTTTGCAAAGGGTTTAATCGGTGACTGAACCATTCGCCATACACAATATGATCTATTCAGTGTGTGAGTAAATTACTTCGACACGAATTTTGCGATAGATTAATTTTTTTCACCAAGCACGCAGAGACAGAGCCAGCCGCCAGAGACAGAGCCAGCCGCCAGAGACAGAGCCACCGATAGAAATTGCTCAAACTTTACGTTTGCCAATCATTTCTAAGGTTTTGTTACATGGGAAAGCAATGTCTGATCGAGATTATCCCTCAATTAGTATATCACATGTTTTGGCTGCAGCAATTGGCTATTTACCGTTGAAATGTACATGAATACATGATGTAAACAAGAAAAAATCACATAGGGTCGACCCACGACGACAATGATCCTGTGAAAACCCTGCCGACTTTGAAGCCCATAGAATTAGAACAGGCAGATAAATGGTCTAAGGGGAGCATGACATTCCCGGTTTTTCGATTTTAAGCACCAGAAGAAAATAAATGAACAACAAAGTTGAACACTCACCTGTTTTTGTCAAAA
The DNA here is from genome assembly GCA_963680895.1 of Fragum sueziense. Classification (NCBI taxonomy): domain Eukaryota; kingdom Metazoa; phylum Mollusca; class Bivalvia; order Cardiida; family Cardiidae; genus Fragum; species Fragum sueziense. The sequence goes on from OY804603.1 coordinate 38,888,817, forward strand.
AATCACGACCCCAGAGACAGAGCCACACGTGGCCGGAAGCCCCCCAGAGGATTTAAGCGGCAGAGCCAATGGCTCTGTCTCTGTAGTTTCCGTACCGTGGAAAAGTTGTTTGTCCGAAATTACGTTACTGTTAAGTTTATTTGATAAAATTTAACCCCTAGTTCATTCATTGACAATGACATTTGGTAAATGACAGAAAGGATATTGGTGATGTGATATGAAAACCCTGGACTTAATTTGTCTTCAACAATACTGCACGGTATTACCCACGAAATAGCCAATCTTAAGCTTTTGGAAAGACAGACACACTGTCATATGGACAGACAGACACAAGCACAATGATTTGCCCACAATCTTTTGATACATGGGTATAAAAAGATTGTATTTGTAGTATCTGTTAGCATGCAGGAACCTTCTTGAATTCATCAAAGAACCGGTTAGCTCAACTCCTATGGGTCTACTTAAGACAGGGGTTGTTTGTCTGTCATGCATTTCAATTTCTTAAACAGAAAATTGGAATCCCAGCTCAATAATTTTTTGCACAATTAACCCTTGCCAGGCAGATTTAACCAATACCCAAACAAGAAATGCTTATAATGAATACTTCCTGCTAGCCCATAATTTATTACAAAATTATAATTACTTAAATCCTTTCCTAAACAAGATAGTCAGGACAAAATTCTGAAAAAGTCGCTTAGTTTTGAAGGTTTAGGCATTTCGTGAAGAAAAGGGTTTGAGATCATTGCTAAGGGTATTTGGGTATGCTGAATCCGAAAAACAATGTTGCCAAGCTGAAAAACGCCTCCTTTATCATCTAATTTGCATATTTTCAAAATGGCCGCCAAAATTTTAAAAAATGCAAAAATAATGTTGTTATTTATCATTTTTCGACATCTTTTGTTCTAAATATCGCACATTTCATGTTTAAAGACTAAACATAAATGATTTAACACCTAAATGAGAAAAAAAATGATATTCTTTTTTTGGCAATTACCGTATAAATGGCAATAAATCGCATTTAAACAATAACATTTATCTACATTTTTATTTTCACGTATGAAATGCATTGAAAGTATTCAAAATACTATTTTAAAAATGTTTTGCATTAAAGGTAAAGTTTAAAAGGCAACTATGATACAAAATGCAACTTTGAGCGCAAGTCCTTTTACCATGTATTTAAGCTCTTAGCAAACCTCAAACATGCCAATTTTAAAACCCTGTACATAATGTTTCACATGATTCTGCAAAAATAATGATAAATCTTATCCTTTATATTAAAATCCAAAATTGTTGCCAAGATATCTACAATTAATTCTTAAGAATATGAATCAGTGTCCAAACATTTTGGAAAACGGTTTACCGTATTCATTGTAATAAAATACAGTGTAGTGTGGAAAATTTCATTTTGTGGGAAATTCCACTTTTTGCACTTTCATATACATACACTCATGATTCAAAACTGCTTCAGAGATAGTAACTAAAATCATTTTAATTTACATTTTTGATATCCTTAGAAATTAAAACGTGTATATTTGAAATCGAACACATATTAAACAGGTAATCAACTTAGGCATTGGACAATATTAAAAAAGTACCAATATCCTAGGTTTTCAAATTTTGTTGAATTACAAAAAATAATTGAGTGTGGCAAACTTATTTCACTATGGCACGTTGAGCTTTCAGAGGAAAAACTAGTTGTTAACTTTGACAATATTTCAAAGAGACAACTTATTCATCTAACTACGACAAAGAGAAGACTAGAATTTGGATATAGTCACTAATATACTATATAATACAGATTTTCTAGTCAACAAATGCACAGCACATAAACGTTAATGATTGAATTGGGTTAAATTTTCAGTATGATTACAGTGTCTGGTGCACATTTCCATTATGTTCCTGACATTTTTCGCACAGGTAAAGTACAAGATCCAATCAAAGTCAATAGCTGCTTTTCACACGTACATGTAGATAATATGTAAGCGATTCATCCTTTGGTTACAGAATCTTTTTTGCAATACGTCAAAAATGATGTTGACACCCATGGGTTCGAACCAGTAAGCCCTGTATAGATAGTCTCTGATGTTATTTATTGAAGTATCGCAGCTATATCCGAAACTGTTAGGACTATATCATCTATTTAATAATAATATGTAAATTATTGACAGTGTCGTCGAGAACCCCTATCATAAGTTGTGCGCTGTCGAAGGATAGACATGAAACATTTGTTTAAAAAATAGTCCCCTTTATAGCTATGCTCGTGGTAAGGGCCATATCATTTGCCATGGATTGTCATACATATAAAATATGAATTTCTTGGTGTATACCTCCATGCTTTCAAAGTTGATACATCAAGTTTAAAATGAAGGGTCGAATATGGTTGCCATACCAGATATTTTGATAAGAATGACTTAGACAGAGGCATTTGCGTCTTCAAGACTTTTAAAACATTTCTTCACACAGGGTAACCTCAACTGAAAGGCAAGTAAGAAGGAAATGGTTATGAATAGAGAAGTGGTTTTCCGCTTGATGCTGCACAGAGACTTGGATAGCTTCACAATCATAGACATGAAGGAATCAAATGCTGACATGTCAAGTTTGCTTTGTCATATAATCAGTTCGAAGAATACAGTCTGAAGCTTATGTTCAAGTATTAACTCATATTCTTCATATGTTTACGTCATTTCATCGGTTCTCATGTATAAACAAGCATTCTGAAGTATTGCAAAACAATACCAAGTCCCCTACCGGCTTTATATATGTGTTAAGAAAAAGAAGCCCAAAAATTTTCAAAGTCCAGCATCCGTATCTTCCTAAAAAATCACTGGACCGGAACAAAACTCAATCTTGTTCTGTAACTTATCAATGCGGGTCTAAATACCAAAAATCTGCTCAATAGCTGCAAGCATTAAGAAAAAAAAGTCTGAAAAACTAATTTCTCAGAAATTTTCTAAGTCCAGCATCCATATTTTCCCCAAAAATCACTGGACCGGAACGAAACTCAAACTTGTTCTGTATCCCATCAATATGTGTTCATATATCGAAAATCAGCTCAATATCTGCAAGCGTTTAGAAAAAAAGTCTGGAAAACTGTAATTTCCCAGTAATTTTCTAAGTCCAGCATCCATATCTTCCTCAAAAATCACTGGACCGGAACGAAACTCAAACTTGTTCTGTAACTCATCAATGCGGGTCAACATACCAAAAATCAGCTCAATAGCTGCCAGCATTAAGAAAAAAAGTCTGGAAAACTGTAATTTCCCAGAAATTTTCTAAGTCCAGCATCCATATCTTCCCCAAAATTACTGGAGCGGAACGAAACTCAAACTTGTTCTGTAACTCATCAATGCGGGTCTACATACCAAAAATCAGCTCAATAGCTGCCAGCATTGAGAAAAAAAGTCTGGAAAACTGTAATTTCCCAGAAGTTTTCTAAGTCCAGCATCCATATCTTCCCCAAAAATCACTGGACCGGAATGAAACTCAAACTTGTTCTGTAACTCATCAATGCGGGTCCACATACCAAAAATCAGCTCAGTAGCTGCCAGCATTGAGAAAAAAAGTCTGGAAAACTGTAATTTCCCAGAAATTTTCTAAGTCCAGCATCCATATCTTCCCCAAAAATCACTGGACCGGAACGAAACTCAAACTTGTTCTGTAACTCATCAATGCGGGTCTACATACCAAAAATCAGCTCAATAGCTGCCAGCATTAAGAAAAAAAGTCTGGAAAACTGTAATTTCCCAGTAATTTTCTAAGTCCAGCATCCATATTTTCCTCAAAAATCACTGGAGCGGAACGAAACTCAAACTTGTTCTGTAACTCATCAACCAAAAATCAGCTCAATAGCTACCCCCGTTTAGAAAAAAAGTCCGGAAAACTAATTCACCGGACTGACGGACGGACAGACGGACGGACGGACGGACTGACTGACGGACAGAGTGCAAACCTAAAGTCCCCTTCGGCTTCGCCGGTAGGGGACTAATAGTCCGTGAACCAGACCCCGAAATTTTGACTTTCGGTACCATCTGAGGTGAAAAATGCTATCATGCATTTTTGAGTACCTAAACTATCCTAGTGTTGGAAAATATGTGATAGCATTCTGAAAGCGGTAGCTTTCTATGAAAATTTACCCTTTTTTCAAACCTACCCTTTATTCACTGAATTCAAAACTTGGTAACCAATAAAATCGTCATGACTTTCAAAAAATACAGAAAATTAAATATGGTAAGATATCTTTATCATATGGCTATATATCATAGTGTAGGATATTATCTATTGAATAAAACCATTTTGAGGCCGTTTTTACGGGAAAATGTATTTTTCGTTGCATTAAAATGAATGCTTATCAATTGATAAAAGAAAATCAAATTAATTTTGCTTTTTAATACCATATTTTCTATCTAAAACTTTCTTGATTGACATTTTTCTAACAATTATAGTAATTGGATGACACATGTGTTATAGAGAATTATTTTGATAATTTAATTTTGCGCTTTATCATTCTTGGTGATGGCATAAAGCGAAAACTTGTGAATTACCCCACCCACCACTTAATGCATGGCTTTGGTCAATTTCTCAAAATTTCAAAATATTCCTTCTTTTAAAGACTCTGACAATCTTAGAATCCTACCCTGCTGATGATATGCAACATTCATTTCACAACAAGAACTATCCTGGAGACATATGAGATACTTTAACCCTTATCATTACCCTTAACCCTTACTGTAGTCCGTGAGCCAGACACGGAAATTTTGACTTTCGGTACCAATTCTGAAGTGAAAAACGCTATCATGCATTTTGAGTTCCTTATCTATCCTAGTGTTGGAAAATGTGTGATAGCAATCTGAAAGCGGTAACTTTCTATGAAAATTTACCCTTTTTCCAACCTACTCTCTTTTCATATACATGTAATTCAAAACTTGGCTACCAATAGAATCAACTCGGCTTTTAAAATGAAGAAGAAAAGAAAATATATGCTGAGGCATCATCCTTAGGCTATCATATGGATACAAATCATACTGTAGAAGAGTCAGCATTGGATAAAACCATTTTGGAACTGGTCTTTCAGAAATATCGTGCGTTTTGCTTAAGAAGCAGCGCTCATCAAATGTTATGATACATTCCAACAACTTTTACTTTTTTACTTTAACCTACAACTGCTTTACATGATCTGAATCTAGAAATATAGTTATATGGTGATATATACGACAGAGGATTATTTAAGTAAAGCTACAGGTATTCTGTCTTTCATCTTTATTGGTGAAGGTATTAAGCAAAATGCAACTTACCCCACCCACCACTGAAAGCATGGGAATGATCTCAGAATTCAACTTTTTATGATATTCCTTATTTCAAAGACCCGGACAATTTAAATTTTCACTCTTGTTATGATAAGCAACATCTTTTTCACAATTAGAATTTACATGAAGACAGAGGGGCATTTAACCCTTAGTGTTACCCTTAATTCTTAAATTGTTAAAAACGTAAGGTCATTCAACATGCATAGGTTACCATTTAATTCAGTTTGAGTAAAATTAAGTATTACTTTGCAAAAATCATATGGACTTATCCGAAACTAATAAGTATAAATGGATAAAGTTGACTTGTAACATATATTGATTGATGACATAATTCAAAACTACGTGACATAACTTTAATGTTGTTGTTACTAATTATGCTACCCGTAGGGTGAGCATAAAGCCGGTGGTTCTTCTGTCCGACACAGCGATTCTTCCATAATAACTTGGCAAAAGTTGGACAACGTTTCCTATATGAATAACTGCGATATTGCGCCGATCTTTTTGGCTTCATGATGTAAACGTGTGACTTCTTGGTGCTATGTATTTTTAGCAAAATGCATTTGTTTGTTTTATGGAAGACATCTTTTCATCAAAATGATAGGCTTCAAAAGCAAATTTAAGTTAACATAATTTTAAATTCAGCAGCTTTGGCGAAAAACAGATCAGACGCCAGCTTATACATGTATCCAATGTATTATAAAAAAAGAAGTCAAACCTGAAACCTACTACATAACAATTTTACCCTTCAGATATTATATAAAATTTAGAAAACATAATCTGATTAAAGTTTAGATCATTATGGAATAATAACAACATTGGACAAGTCGAGCATGCATACAATGGAAAATGAATCGCACCATGGATGCAAAATGTCTTACTCACCAATAAAGGTTGTTTCTCATAATTGTTATCATTTTTAAATGTGGGTAGTACAAACGGGCATGGGCTTAAATAAGAATGCATAAATCAACTAAGTGAAACAAACGGTCAATTCTTATTGGTTGACCAGATAATATGACATTCCTTGTATATAATTGTTTGCATGTTCGACTGCTAAGCATGTAATACACATTGGATTAAAATGATTCGTCCTTAGACTTTTAACAGATGATCCTGATTAAATCAATCATGGAAGTAAAGCTCATGGCTAGATCCAGTTCTTTGGCCAAGTTATCATGTATACAGTAGATCAGCAAAACAATGGAGTTTATTCTGTTAAAGAATTTATATTCAAATTGTCAATAAGATATATACGGACAATCTATATTTGATATCTTTGAATAAACTGCACAACTTTCTCTGTCCAAGGGTTAGAAGCAAATAATACAAACGGTCAGGTTTTTCATCTATCAATCGCTGTGTACCATTTACAAATCTAGCATCTATAGGATAATCATGTGTGGATTCAGACTTTTTCCAGAGTATAGATCTGACTGAATTGGCACGTGAAAAGTTTATAAAAAATAATTTGGGTAAACCTACGTTTAAAAATTCGAGAGAGGATCTCAGCATGATTATTTATGTATTCAATGGCCTTGGCGTGAAAGGGTTCCATTTGCATAGACAGAATACCGTTTCAGGCAAGTATTTTCAAGACTCTTCTTCCAGAAGCAGTTCAAGACGGAACTGCGGAACATCGAAAAGCTGAAGGAAAAGTCTGTACAAGCATATGCCTATAGATAATGGAGAATTAGAGGTATCTATTGTCGAATCTACCAACAATGAATACACTAGCAGCTGAACGTTGTACCATTTTTTTCAAGTTCTGAACAAAATAAAAGCTATCTGGAAAAGCAGTCTTAGAAAGAAGTTTGAATTTATCAATCTTGATATGCAAAGGCAACGAAGATAGCGAGGGAACAAAATAATGTTTCTCCAGTATTCTCTTTAAACTAGGTGTATTTCCTACTATCTGCAATGCTTCGTCATTCTTGGTAAAAAATGCCAAGATGCATGATAGTGGATCATTTGTATAGAGTCAGCAATAGGTGCAGACGGTTCTTATAATGCAGTGTTTGGTGGAAAACTTGACAACCGATTTCACAAATACACATTTATAGGTCTTTATATGTTTGCGAGGTCAAATTTGATATGGTTAGAACTTAGTGCTCATACAAAGCACAAGTAAAATACACAAGGAGGAGTCAAGTATTCTAGAAGAATAAAGAAAATTTGCACCTTACGTACCACAGGGTAGTTTTGACATTCTGGTTGAGCACGGTTTGTCTTATGTAATACTGTTACATCACTGAATTAGAGCAATGTTCCTTTCAAAACCGAATAATACACCATTCGATTGCATTCCTATTAAACATAGGGGTAACTGCAAATAAGAAACTTAGTGGTGCTACAAATACACTCTAATTGTATTAGCTGTTGAAATATATAAAACGACGACATAATACAGGAAATCACTCTTAATCAGACAAGACTCACAAAGATTTTTAATAAATCTGAAAGGAAAAAGAAATTGTGAATACATTAAAAACTTTACTATGGCATTGATATGTTTTGGGGTTTTTTAACAGATGAAAACAATGTGTTGGATATTTCTGCAGCTGTAGAATTTCCTAAAGCTACAAGTATACGTCCTGACCAGCAAAAATAATATTGAAATTATTCAATAAGAAGCTTTTCAATCTGAAAGACTTCAAATGATCCACGTGCAGAAATTTCTTGATCACATGAAATCCAGTAGAACATTCCTTGATCAGTGACAATGGCAGGTTGTAACGTGATGACACAATTAACAAATCTAAGAGTGGAAGAAATACTAACACAAAACACACATGGTTCAACAAAAGGCGCATTGATAGCAAAACAAACAAAACCTGTCATTGCTCGTCACTACAGATAACATGGTGAACTAGCTGATAGAATTGCTGACTATTGTACTGCTAATTGGTAGATTGATTACTTGGAACACTCCATACATTATAATGAACATGTTAATCGAAGTGAGCAGACTGGACATCAGTTGAAAAGTATCAAAATTTGTTGAACAATAATGTAAATTACTAGAGGATTTCCCTATTCTTGTCCGATAAATGTAAAAATACCCATATAAAGTCAAGCTTAACGTAATAGTTATCTTTGTATTTGCCAAAGAAGTATATTTATATAGATTCGTCATAATGAGATGAATTGATTTGTACAGCGCAAACTGGTGCGATCCGAAGGCGCTTACTACACGCGTCAGAGGATGAGCAAGTGCCGGAAACTTTATTTATCGGTTCGAATTACACATATGTCTTTGTAATGTCTCAATGAAATAGCTACTACTTGTCTTTACCAAAGGTGTGGACAAAGGTCAAGAGTATATCAATTGAAATAGATAGAAATAGTGTGACTTCAATGTTATTAACAAAAAAATAAAGCACTAGTTGGGATACATAACTCCACTTGATTTGACACAGTAAATAAATGTTCTAATACTGTGTACAGAAAGCAGGATGGCGGGTGGCTATTTCACATGACCTTTTGGAAACGTACACACATAAAAAGCGCTCGCTTCAAAGTAGTTTGCTCTACGTTTAGGCTTACACTCAACGGATTTTGAAGAGATAAATTTCACCATAAGCGCCTTTGATAGCCATATCGTCAGTTTTATCTCACTTTACAGCAAACACCATATCTTCTTCAAGCATTCAAACCCAAGCATTTTCCGAGCCCAAAAAGGCAGGAAACGCGCACATCTCTTAAAGCCAATGCATCAAAACTTTGATGAGGTATGATAACACCTTTCATGGGCTTGACAGGAAGTAAGACCTTTCATAGGATCTCGTGGAAAGACTAAATGCGTTAACATGTCAGATTCATTCATCATTAAGTGATACAAATAAAGTTGGTTACCTTATGTACAGTGAACTGCATGTACATGTCGTACATGTAGAAATCATTAAATTGACATTCTGCTCAGACTGTTCGAGGAAACACTGTCCATGAGATAACTGCCATGCTGATATTAAGAGGAAATTGTGATAGCAAGTACCCAGTGTAGCTGGTAGAGGTTGGAAAAGACAGCTGACCTTTCCACATACATGTATATATGAAATAATTTTGACTTTATCTTACCCCTCCCACCCTGTTCTATCCTATTTATGAACATATTTCTTTTAAAAAAAGTTAGAAAATATGTCTGCAGTAGGAATCATAAATATGTAGCATAAATAATGACAAAGAACAGTATCTCGCTTTGAAAATTAAAAAAAAAAAAAAAATAGCCTGTCCATTTGGTGCAAATGAATTGGCATTTTGTGCCGCAGAATAAACACAAAGTCTACAAATCATGTGCCGGTATCACCTTAATGGTGCAATTTCGAGCATTTGGGTATCAGAGTGGCAAAACTTCGAAGTTCCTTACCAAGAAGTAAAATCTTATCTTCATTTTCACACTATGTAATAAGCGAAGATAACATGGGGATATAGTGGGTGGGGTAAGATAATTGTGCTAATTCTATCAATTTGTATGATAAAAACGTGGAAACTGCTGTCCCAAGAAGATATTTGATACAACTGAGCATAAAGAGCAAGACTTTCTTCAATATGGGTTCAGTGTTGTTATCAAAGTTAAAAATATACATATATTTATGTATAATTTTCTAATAAAACAGGCGCACCTAAAGCTATCTACTCAGATTGTCATAAAATATTAATTTGAAAGTTAAATTTATTTTTTATTTTGTAAATGATACTACAATGACTCTAACTTGTGAGAATTGTCATAAAAAGAAACATTGTAGCATGTATAAGATATAAGAATGTGTTCTAATGTCAACCAAATTTCGAGATTGAATTGTTCATAGTTTCATTGTGTAAAGGGTACATATACTAAAAGGGTGAAAAAATATAGAAAGCTACCGATTTCAGAATGCTATCACATATTTTCTTTAAGTGGACATGTCAGGCTACTCAAAAACACCCATGAACCTTTTTCACCTCGGATGGTACCAACCGACCCTCTGGCTCACGGACTATAATAATCTCAAATAGGTACACTAAGTCTCAATATCCAGCTCCATCTGTTAAGAAAGTTTATTCCGAGTGACGGAAAAATCAGATATGTTACACGGAATGAAATATTGTAATGACATTTTTGGAAACGAAAGTTAGGTATATTTCATATGATGCTATTGTACTGAATACAAATATTCTGTTCAATTTCTTTGATATTGCTGCACTTCGTTGCTGACCAAAGATTTGTAAAATGTATTTAAATGTGGTAAGTTTTAAGATGCGCTTTTAGTATTCTTAAAAATACAATAATCGACTTATCTGCATGTATCAAAAATTTTGTGTTTGTTGACATCGCCTACGTTATTTCTGATAAAGACATCTGACTTACATCTTCTATTCAAAAGTTTCATTTTAATACTCCTTGAGATCAGTGTAGTTGTCATTTTTTCATGTGTGTTTCTAGACAACTGTTCGACGTCCAAACAGGGGCCCATGCTAGTATGTCAAACATAAAAACAGGTAAAATATATTTTAAAAAAAATATCGTATGGATTGGTCAACCTGTATATGTAGATACTTACTGTATGATAAAAATTCGCATCAAATTTATTTAGTTCTAAATAATGTTTGTATTTAACTTTACTTACAACATTGTTAGTTTCTAATAACGTTTACAAGAAACTGATCCTCGATGAAAATCTTAGTACCAACGATATAATCCTTTTTTTGGCACAGAAAATATGATGTGCATACCTCTTAGTTAACTGTAAATGTTCCTATGTTGTTCTGATGCCTGAAATATCTAGCATGGCCCCATTAAATAGAAAGGGAGATGTCTAATGAACAGCGACAAAAATTAATTTTGTATAGGATCGTTATACGCTAGCACTTTCAGTTAGATTATATGAACGCAACAATTTCCTATTTGAAAATTGGACACATTCACTTTCTTAAACATGCAACTCAATTCAAAAACCGTATATAGGGTTTGTTATAAACCGTATATAGGGTTTGTTATTGGCTTTATTGGAATAAGTAGGGTACTTAGCTCTTATGACATTTTATGTTATAAAGTCAATTCTGGTATCAATGAATTCAGACAAAAAATTTCCATAATGCAAGTGGGATTACGGAGCTCTTTCCGATCGAGTCATAAGTACCCAAGATTTGTTAAAATATTTTAGCTTTGCATTATTTTGAAAATGACAAATCATCTTACGTAGGCTAAAATTAAATTGTCCAAAATTTTTGGGTTAACCAAACTGTAAATGTAAACATCTAAAATGGTACTGTTGACAAAAGTTGTGTGTTTTAATAGTGCATTTTAAAAAAAATGCAACATGAAAGTGATATTCTGTATGTTTAAAAGGATTTTATTGCCCGTGATACGGTAAAAGATTATCAAAAATAGTGCCAAAGAGGTTCTATTTACTTTTAGAATTATTTACTCATTAGTTTTAAACAATTTATAGCATTATATCTGAGCAATTTGGTTAAGATTATGCCAAAAACTTTGATATTATATGGCAGATTTGATTTTTTGGCGGCCATTTTGAATATATGCAAATTGGATGATAAAAGAGCCATTTCTGTTCCTCGTTTTCCTAGTAAACCAATTAGTTTTAGTCTGTAAACATGAAATGTGGGATTTTTAAAACATAACGTGTCAAAAAATGAGTAAAAAACAACATTATTATTGCATATTTGAGGTTTTAGCGGCCATTTTGAAAATATGCAAATTAGATGATGAAGAAGCCATTTTTCAGCTTGGCAACATTGTTTTTCGGATTCAGCATACCAAATTACCCCTAGAACTGATCTCAAACCCTTTTCTTCACAAAATGCCTTATGGGGGATAACTTTTCTGAATTCGTGCCCTGACTAAGATTGGTTTCGACGTCCCTGAAAGAGAGAGGGTCAGAAAACACTAAAGAAGAAAATGTTGATAATCAGCATCAGCATTTGTTTGAGAATGGGTTGACAAAATTGCACTAAGCCACTGATAAGTAATACCAAAATTGTTGTTCAAGGCACTTATCCCTATGACCAAATGATCATGTCTGGAGTGAAATTGGGAAGATACAAAATTAAGTAAGAATTGATTACTGTCACCAGAAGCTAAATGTCTGATGATATCCTTCACAGCTAGAAGAAAAACTTTTAACATGAGCTGTCTCAGGACAGCAAAGCGTGACTATCAATTGGGAAAAGGGTAAAAATTCCACTTCAATAAAAGCCAGAGTAACGAATCTTTGCCTAATAGCTGCTATTATGGTCACAAAAGCATGTGCAAAGTTTAAGAGCAATAGCATTAGTAGAAACAGACTTGACAAACTTGCATGTGAAAACTTAACCAAAGTGTTACGCCCACGCCCGGGTTTCTAAAATAGCTCCCCTATTCTACTGATAGTTGCGGTCCCAAATGAAAGGTCTTAGAAAGAATAACACATGTGTGAAATTATAGGGATCAATCTCTATAAATGCATAAGACCTAGACGGTTACATTTTTTGTCTCTGTAACTGATGCCAACGGCTCTAGGATTGAGACATATAGCTCACCAGACATAAAGTTCGGAATTGCTAAAAAATCTTGATCAGCATCAGTATCAGTTTCAAATACAGACTATTAGGGTCCTTTTCCCAAAACCAAGCTCGCTTAACCCTTTACCAATCAGCAAAATTTAGTTATTTTTATATATGAAAGCTGCTGAAAACGATAAAATAGATGTTGTTAAAGACATGATTTGTGTATAAAATAGCACAGAAAATATTGAGACAAGAGGAGAAACTGCTGGTTATCAGCAGTTTCTTCTTTTGTCTCAATGTGTTCCCAAGCCATCTCTCTAAATGGCGTCAAAACCCTGGTCTTGTTTGGGAAAGGGTTAATGTTACGATTACATGAGTCTAGAGATTTTCTCGATAATTATTTTTCTTGGAACTGTTAAAGAGCCATACTAGATAAAGAAACACTATTTCAAATTCCGAGAAGCTAATTTAAGATGGGTCTGTCTTGGGAATCACTGACACCTCAATGCTCCTGTACAAATTGACTTTTCTGGACATAATTAATTCATAACATTTCATTTAGAGTCTAGAACTAGAAGCCTAGTTAAGGTCACTGAATACCAAACATCATGCTATTGGGCCATTTTTCCTGCCTGCCAAGATGCTGTAATCATTCTTTGTATAACTCCTACAAAAAAGTTCAAGAACACATCTATAGTTCTAGAACTGTTCTAGAACTGTTCTAAAACGTTCTAGAATGTTATTTGGCACTTTAAGAACTGTTCTAGAACATTTCATTTAGAGTCTGGAACTGGAAGCCTAGTTAAGGTCACTGAATACCAAACATCATGCTATTGGGCCATTTTTCCTGCCTGCCAAGATGCTGTAATCATTCTTTGTATAACCCCTGCGAAAGAAGCTCAAGAAGGCAATGCTAGTTCTAGAACTGTTCTAGAATGTTCTAGAATGTTAAATGGCACTTCTAGAACTGTTCTAGAACATTTCATGTAGAGTCTGGAAATGGAAGCCTAGTTCAGGTCACTGAATACCAAACATCATGCTATTGGGCCATTTTTTCTACTTGCTAAGACGCTGTAATCATTCTTTGTATAACTCCTACAAAAAAGTTCAAGAACACATTTCTAGTTCTAGAACTATTCTAGAACATTCTAAAATGTTGAATGGCACTTCTAGAACTGTTCTAGAATGTTAAATGGCACTTCTAAAACAGTTCTAGAATGCTAAATGGCACTTCTAGAACAGTTCTAGAAGTGCCATTTAGCATTGTAGAACAGCTAGGATAGTTGTAGAAGTGCCATTTAACTTTCGAGAACAGTTCTTGAACTTCAATGAACTTTTCACACAGGTCGAGCCCTTTTTTGGTTCTCGCTCACATCACGACAAGGAATCATGTGAAACAACAACAATTGCAGAAAATCATCAATAATTTTTTCGTAATTTTAATCGTAAATATAATTTAATCGTAAGTATAAATTTAATTGTAAATATTTTTTTTTTCATGTGACCAATCTGAAATTGAAAGAAGCAAAGAAGATATTAATGTTTGTATCAGAATGTTATAAATCCATGCAATGATGTAACTAAACAATCAAACATTTCATGAAATTAAACCCAATTTGTTGTAAGTGCATATAGAAATACTTGTTCTTACAATCGTTTTGCAACTAGCCATTATTTCAATGTTCTGTAACCGGGGAAACAAAATGTGATCAAGTCTTTGGGGTACCACTAAATCTAGGAACATGATATATTATGGCACAGAAAACATTGAGGCAAAAGGAGAAACTGCTGGTTAACAGCAGTTTCTTCTTTTGCCTCAATGTTTTCCCAAGTATTTTCTCTGAGGAACGTCGAAACCAGGTCTTGTTTGGGAAAGGGTTAATAGTTTTGCATCCAGCCATTATTTCAATGTTCTGCAACCAGGGAAACAAAATGTGATCTAGTCTTTGGGGTACCATTAAATCTGGGAACATGATATATTTCTGCAGTCATGATAACATCACAATATCAAATGAATTTAAAACCTGTTAGTATGTGCTGTTTACAAGTGATTTGTCTTCATTTTACCCATGTACAGAATATAAATTAAAATTTAATCATTTTCCAAAACAGCACTTTAGATTTTAAATCTGCTGTGGCTTTTAGAATGCCAAGATTTTTGTACAAATATACAGTACAGAAAATATTGAGGTACATTCCACACAAGGATAAAATACTGGTTATCAGAATTTTCTTCTTTTGCCTCAATACTTTCCAATACTACTCTTTGCAGTCGCATCAAAACATGTCATTGTTTAAGAACACCATGGCTTTAACAATTTCATAAGGTTAATAAGCTTTGTCCTCCATATATAAAAGAACAATCTGGGCATATTGAGAAAGGAAGTAAATATGCCAGCTGAATCCAGCATTTACATCTTTTCCCTAAATATTTCCACATTCATGCACGGATCCAGAGGGGGGGTCAGGGGGTCATTGCCCCCCCCCCCCCCGCCCCCTGGAATTTGGCGAAAAAACTGGTTATCAAAAAGATTACTGGTTATGTCCCAAATAAAAGCTGTGGCATTCGTCCCTGTGTGCCACAACAAACCGTTATTATATTTAGTCCTTCATAGTATGACATGTATCTGCATGCACAGATCCAGAGGGGTCCTGACTCCCCCCCACCCCCCACCCCCCCCCCATCCCCCGGAAATTGGCGAAAAAAAGGGGGTTTAAGATCGGATGACGCCCCCTGGGAAAAATACCTGGATCCGCGCTTGACATTATGGTATACAAATTCATTGGTAACATTTCCTCTATCGTCTTTAACACAATGACATCTGAATTTGGAACAGAGAAAAATTTTGTAGATTAGAAGAGTCTTTACATATTTGTTTCTACATCGAGAAATTTCTAATGTGTTATTCAAAATATGCTATAAATCTTCATTTTTACCCATGTAGAATATAAATAATGGATTAAGAATTTTGTCTCTATTTAATGCTTTCCTATACAATAAAACTAAGACATGTTCTGTTCAAATTCAAAGGTTTTGCAGACAACAAGATCTGGCCCCGGTTTCTCGAAAAACTTCAGTACATACTCATGAGTACATACTCAACTTCAATGGAATACTCTTCAAAGCCGAAGGGTATTCGATTGTAGTTCATGTGGATTTCGTGTGATTTGAGTATGGTGCTCAGATTTGAGTCTGAGAACGTACTTAAGTTTTTTCGAGAAACCATGGCCAGGTCTGTCAGAATGAAAATTCTCAAAATAGGGTAGAGCACATTGAGAAAAGGGAAGGAAATCTTGGTGATTAGCATCTTCTACCATTCCTTCAATATTTTCCAAATCTTTAAACTCTTAAGTCTGTCAAAAATTGTCATTGTTCGAGAAAATCATAAACCATTCATTGGGATGCATATAAAATATGTGTTGCTTATATGAAGGACATCTTGATCCCGTTCTTGTAAAATATCAAACATAATATTGTCGCTTTTCAACGA
Organism: Fragum sueziense; assembly: GCA_963680895.1. Taxonomy (NCBI): domain Eukaryota; kingdom Metazoa; phylum Mollusca; class Bivalvia; order Cardiida; family Cardiidae; genus Fragum; species Fragum sueziense. The sequence continues at coordinate 38,905,093 of OY804603.1, forward strand.
AAACCTTGTGAACTGCAGCTTAAAACAAGCTGCAGTTACAAGGTTTTCGTTGAAAGGCAGAGATATACAAAACTATTCCCAAGAAAGTATGCAATGCGCCTGACAATTTTTTAAGCTTATTTTGTACATATTAGGTCTAGAATTGGGATCTGGGCAGGCACTTACATGTACCATATCCGTAAAATGTTTGTATCTATTAAATATTCATGAGTTACATTTTAGTGAAAATCTACATTACTTTTGGTGCAACACGAAACTTTTTTGCACTTAAATATGAAAGACATTCAGATAAATGAGGCTTGAAATGTTAAATTTTTATATTTAACCCTTTCCCAATCAAGAGCTGATTTTGAAGTCCTTGCTGATAATCAGCATTACCATTCATTGGACTGGAATGTAATTATCTTCTATTCATTGAATAGCCAGACTAAAAAAAAAGATCTAGAGAAAGATATACATTGTCGGTATAATTGCAAAATCTCGTAACTCCAGCTTGAATCAAGCTGGAGTTAGGAGGTTTTGTAATAACACCAACGAAATATCCAATAGAGTACATGACCCTAATGAAGCCGAATTTCCATCAATTTGTACATATAATTATTCACTGAGGGGTCATTATATAGCAATATACTTACGAACAAAAAGAACCATCAAGTCACTCTACATTCATTGCCATTCATGGGGTACGTATGGCAGTGCAATTAAATTTTCTGTTGTATTCAAAACACAACACATCTTCATTGTGCTACAGAAATTTCTTTTCCACAGTTATTTTCTCAATGGCTGTGACAGTAATACTCCCAAAAGTTTGGTGATTGATTTGACTAGTTTTAGTTACATTTTCCCAAATGTTTCAAGCTGTAGATACAAGGTCTTTTGTTGAGAAGTGACAATATATATACTGTGTTGAAGCTGCATCCAGGAAAAGATTTAACAAATTAAGTTACATATATTTACTGTGTTGAGGCTACATTCATGCATTAAGTAGCACCTTGTCACCTAGAATTCATCAATTGTACAAGAAATACAGGAGACAGGTTATGCCCCACAACTAACCTGACTAAATTAATTAGAGTACTAGGACATTGTTTCCTGTACCTCACTGAATCAATTGTTAAAACCCAAGTAAAACTGGTGGTGAACTCGGCCAAAGGGAGGGACATTTTTTGCGATCAATGTATTCCGTCGGTGTTGTTATAAAATCTCGTAACTACGGCTTCGATAAAGCCGTAGTTACAAGATTTTATAACAACACCGACAGTTTGTCAATACATGCACAAAACAGTAAACACGGTCTGTTTTTAGAACAAGTTCATTGTCATTAGAATAAAAATCTACGAGGGACGTTCAATTAAAAGTGGTACTAATGGCCCACCATACCTTACCGTTCTATAGAACTAGTGGTGCTTGTGGCTATTTGACGGGAAAATTACTTTCTATACTTAGTTAAAATTTGAGACAAATTCGTTCACTCTTTCAAAAGTTATTGAACTTTTATGTTGGTTCAGTCATAATACACTGACTATATCGCTGTTCGCAAAATGGAAAACGAACTGAAGTAGGATGTATGGGTCTACATTAAAGGTCGCACAGGCTTTGACATATCTGCATCACGTGTATATAATGAACTGTATCTGATTCATGGGCATTCGAACGTTGAACATACGTCAGTTTTTAGAAAGTCAATAAAAAATAAAATTGGTAAAACTGGCCTGAATTATGCCCTCTGTCAGGCAACACGGGTAGAGCTAGTACCAAAGCAAATGTTGCTGTAGATTCCGACATGACCGAACAAGACGCATGGTTCGATGTGCAAGAAATAGCAGATAAAGTTGGTGTCTCATCGGGGACATGTTATACGATTTTGACGAAAGGGTTGAAAAACAGACAGGTTTATGCCCTTAGGGTCCCCCACCTGCTGCCTAAAGGACAGAGAGCCACCCGTGTAAAGGTGGCAAAATATATTTTGAAATAATGCAATAAATGCAACAAATGTGGCCTTTCAGAGATTTATACATATGGTTGAACAATAATCTACTATTATGAGCACCAATGGCGTGTCATTAGGAAGCAATGGTTGCGAAAAGATCAGGCAAGGTCCGTAATAGCCATAAAAATTAAAAGCGCGGCAAAAGTTTTGTACACGGTAATTTTCAAATGAAACGGGTGTATTGTTCAAATAACTGTTTCAAATCGTACCACTATCACGGTCATTCATACAAGAAATGTATGTCGGCGAAATTAAAGAAATATCACGAAAAGAGCATGTCTAGAACCGAATAAAGAGGCATGTACCAAATCCATGACAACGGAGCTGTCCACAGGTGTCCTCTTGTCCAAGACTTCCTGGAAAAGACACATGCAGCACAGCGACTTCATCGACCCTTATAGCCGGGCTTAAGACCTTGTGTCCTTTTTAGTTCCCCATGATGACGTAAAAAGCCTCTGATCGTCGGTATAAGCCTTCATGTCCCATATGCAGTGCAATTTACCAGTGTCTGCGGGGTTTTCCAAAAGAGGCCAATTTATTGGCATATAAGTAATGGATCTCAAAACTTCAGAAGTGTGTAGTTGTCAAAGAGGATTACCTCGAAGGATTGAAGAAACTTAAAACTGAACTGCGACATAACTATGCTATATAGAACCCCAGTTCCAAAATTAATTGAACGTCCCTCGTATACATTCACATTTAAATGCAAAATATCTATACTTGTTTTAGTTCACCACCAGTGAGTAAGGTGATCTATAAGTTCCACCATTTTGTTACAGAATTTCTGTCATAATTATGGCAACTACATAACCTTAGACCATGGTTTTCTGTCAATCCAGCCAAAGAGCTTTAACATTATAAAACACATAATCAAGGTTACAAAGTTGGCTGATAAGCACAGATTTAAGTTTGACTTTTCATAAACTCACACATTTTGGAACAGCACATTCATTTTTCTACACTTTAACGCCCTTTCATAGAGAATTTTTGTCATATCATATGGCCACTTGATCACCTAACCATGGGTTCAAGGCAACCCAGTCTTAGGGTTTTGGTGTCGTAAACAAATTTTTTGACTAATCAGCACAACATTATGTTGGACTTTTAATAAGCGAACGCATATACATGTAATTTGGGCAGCACTTTTATTTTCAAGGATGCTGAATTAAGAAACACTAGTTCAAGCTAATGCTGGCTTTCCAATTGTAATCTAAAATCTCAAAACTAAACATAAAATTCAAAACCTGAATCAATCAAGAATAGCGAAAATAGAAATAAATTATGGCAGCTTTTGCTCTTTCTTTTTAAACATGCAAAGAAAATTGGCCATTATTTTTTCCAAGTCTATTGATTATGTGGAGAAGTGAGCGTACAAATTAGGCTCTTCACACCCAGTTATGACGTAAACACAGTCTATAGTACCTAATCCAATTTACTATATCATCGCTTTTCAACGAAAACCTCGTAACTGCAGCTTATTTTAAGCTGCAGTTACGAGGTTTTTGTTGAAAAGCAGGAACATGAAACTTGCCTCCAAACTTTTCAGGTGCTTCAAGCATCCCAAAAACTATTTCATTATGGGCATTGATAACTATATCGTCAGTGTTATTGCAAAACCTTGTAACTCCAGCTTGGTAATTAAGCTGGAGTTACAAATTTTTGAATTAACACCGACAATATATAGAATTTTCAAAGAAAGAATAGGCTTTGAATAGTATTGAGGCAAAAGAAAACAATTCTTACCAAACATTATTTTTCCATTTGCCTCAATATTTTCTGCGGAATATTGTACACAAATCCAAATTTTATCAACACTTGTTTGGTCATTTACAGCTGCTTTGAAATTGGAATAATCTAATTCTTTGCAGTTTAGGAAAATGTTAGCCAAATACTTACAGATATACATTGTAACATCCAAGTGGGATTCCCAGCGACTGGTTAGAAACAGAGAAACATGGCTCCCTCTGTTCTTGAGCAAAACCATCAAGAGTTACGGCCCTTGGGGCATGAAACTTCTCCCAAAAGAAATCAAATATGGACATCTTGGCACATCTTTCTCGCCTGTGGGGTCGTACTAGATCAACACTGTTTTGGCACAGATTTGTTCTTCGTGAGAATGTACAAGAATTCACATGATTTATACACTGTTTGTTAGGCGTCATTGAGACTTTTTGAAGAATCAAGACGCCTCGGTCACAATGATTGTAGTTATTGCACACATTATTGAGTCCAGTGTAATTTGTCTCTGACTTTGTGAACCAATTCTCCATGGCACTCATGTTTAATTTGTTCAAGTCTTAAACTTTAAAGGTGATCCAACATCAACGGAACTATAGGTGGCAAAAAGATTTGAATGAAAACAGTGGAATTCTTACTCAGACAGATAGAAAACAAAGAAGGAAAAGGAGATAATGCTGAAAATCAGCATTTCTTCTCTAAATATTTTTACAAGCATGTATCTTGAAAGCGTCGAGAGGCGTCTCTGTGGATTAGTCGGTTAATAGACATAACTTTAAGGTACTGCAGCAGGTAAGTTTGTAAGTTGATCAGACTGCCACCTAATTCTATGAAGCATTTAAATGGCATTATTAGATTGCCTTCTCAATATGCAAATTGAATTCCGTTGCTATTCAAGATTTTTGTTCAAAAGCAACAATTTATATTGTAGGGGTATAGGAAATATTCAGTCCAACAAAGTCTCAAAACCAATTACCAATTCAGGAAGTAACAGGAACCAGGCCATAACTTCTAACTAATCAACATAAAAGCTTGCTTTCTCTTTTTAAATTACTTGTTTTAGACATTCATTACCAATTTCATTGTGGTTGCCAATATACCACTTAATCCTTTAAACTTTTTACAATCCATGGCCTATTTTCACATCCAGGATTGTTAAAGATACATACTCACTCATTTTACGGGTAATTTTCTGTAAAAAAACTGTACATAATCATTATAAAATGGCCCTGTTTTTTTCTCTGTGCAAAATTTCATCTTTGTCTGACCTGTATTGGCTTAGATTACGATGAATATTACCCCGTATATCACATCCATTTCTTAAATACTATCACACCGCTAAACATATTTTACATAATTTTACACCGCTGAATGATTGTCTATTTATGTCATTTACTGTATGAATCTTGTTTTCTGTTATAAAAAGTCTATAAACAATGTAACGGCATGCTAAAATCCAACATCTGTGGATCATTAGGGATTTAGACCCGAGAATACTAATTGCCCTCTAAAATTCTTTGGAAAACACTCAGTCAATAGAAGACAATTCTGACTACCAACAGCAGTTTTATCTTCGGCTAAACTTATTAACCCTTTCGATGCCCCAGGATGGGTATACCCGTCCTGCGAAAATATCGCCGAAGTGCAGTTGGACGGGTATATCCGTTCTGTGGAAAAACCCTTATGTATTTTGTTCTATTTTTAGAATATGTCATGATGTGTAATGCATTTCGACCAATCAACATCTTCGCTTTTCAAATCATATCTTAACATAGAAAATATATATCTAGATCACCTAAATATAGTATCAAATAGTTACCCGGTCAGAGCATTTTTTTTGTTTTGAAACTTAAACAAGAGGAATATTTATGACTTTAAGACTGAGAACGAACTTATAGTCAGTAACATGTGAAAATCCAACTTATACGAGATCTAATGGTGCCCAACTGTGAACATTGTTGTCTAAGTTTTGTCTTGATTGATAAATAATTGTAGATTCTAGAGTATAAACATGGTCGAACACAGCCGCAAACAGCAGTTTTTTTTTCAAATTCAAGGGCACATAACTCTCGACTTCCTGATCAGATCATACTGAAAATCGAACACATCTGAGATCTTATGGTCCCCAACATTGTGTCCAAGTTTTATCTTATTGATTCATAATTGTAGATTCTAGAGTGTAAACAAGGTCGAAAACAGCCGAAAATGGCAATTTTATCAAATTCAAGGGCACATAACTCTAGACTTTCTGGCCAGATCAGACTGAAAATCTAACTTATCCGAGATATTATGGTCTCCAACATTGTGTCCAGAATTGGTCTTGATTGGTCAAAAATTGTAGATTCTAGAGTGTAAACAAGGTCGATAACAGCTGAAAATAGCAATTTTATCAAATTCAAGGGCACATAACTCTGGACTTTCTGGTCAGATCAGACTGAAAATCTAACTCATACGAGATATTATGGTCTCCAACATTGTGTCCAGAATTGGTCTTGATTGGTCAAAAATTGTAGATTCTAGAGCGTAAACTGAAGGTCGAAAACAGTAAAAAACAACAATTTTGTCAAATTCAAGGGCACATTACTCTCGACTTTCTAATCAGATCAGACTGAAAATCACACTCATCAGAGATCTTATGATCCCCAACATTGTGTCCAAGTTTTGTATTGATTGATTACTATTATTGTAGATTCTAGAGTGTTAACAAGGTCGAAACCAGCCGAAAATGGCAATTTTATCAAATTCAAGGGCATGTAACTCTAGACTTTCTGTTCAGATCAGACTGAAAATTAAACTTATCCAAGATCTTATGGTCCCAAACATTGTGTTCAAATTTTGTCTTGATAATTGTAGATTCTAGAGAGTAAACAAGGTCGAAAACTGCCGAAAATGGCAATTTTGTCGAATTCAAGGGCATGTAACTCTCATCTTTTTGATCAGATCAGACTGAAAATCGAACTCATGCAAGATCTTATGGTCTCCAACATTATGTCCAAGTTTTGTCTTGATTGATCAATAATTGTAGATGCTACGAGGGTTGTTTGATAAATTCGCGGAATTATTCTGTAATTCAAATTCGTGGTTGAATATCAGAATTAAATCTGTTTCGTGATAAATCTTTACTATTCGTTATTAAGTGTGCAAAATATCAAAATGACACGTTCGCAAATATTTTTACAGAAACCATTAAATAAGGCCATGTCTTGCCGGTTGCCTTCGGCCAGAGTGTCACGTAACGTCACACCGCCGTAATTGACGTCAGGTCTGTGAAGATGATAATAAAGCGACTCGTTGAGTATTTCAATATTGTCTCCAACGACACCTTTGAAGTTCCTGTTTATGTGTTTGAACAATTAAATGTTGCCTTAACCAAGTCACTGATGAATGACATGATAAACTAGCAATTTTCTTTAGTTCGTCGGAAGTTTCGACATGCTGGCCAAATAACTATGATATTAGATGCGTACTGTCCAGGTATGGGGCGTGCCTAGCGTTTTAAATACATATTTTTCTTTGTTTCGGGATCACGGTAACGAAGCCACATTTCGCCAGTCGTTACAATTTTGTCCAATGATTTGTCACAACCAGACTCATACCGCACCAGAAAATCTCAAGAATAGTTAGAAGACTGAACATGATTCTTCGGGTCGACGTCTCGTAGAAGACGAGAAGCCAAACTACCGGAAACCTTTAACATAATTATTCAACTCCTGTAAAATTATGATAAACGACTTAATCAATTATAAAGAGACAACTTCACTGCAATATTCCGTACAGTCAAGCACCTATCCGCCCTGACAAGCTGCCCTTCACAGGCACTTGTACACTGACTGACTGAATGGTTTGGTCTCCTTGGACAGTCATCGTCATGTACCGATGTTTGTCTGTCTTTAACCATCCATGCCACGTCAATACAAATGCTTTTCCACATATCGACACATTTTTTCGACTTGCCCATTTCTCTTAATTAATTTATCTGTAGGCGATAACTCTAAACAAACACAAAACATCTCGACGGTGCGCCACCAGGTCATCAGATGACGTCAGTTTTCTTCGACGATTTGCTTACGACATGATCTTGAAAACACCTGTCAACTTTTGAAATATAAATGGAAAATTTTCAGAAAATGACTAAACAATGTCAAACAAACGCAAGCTAAATTTCCATGGTTCTAGCGTACATTGTTAGGGTGCTCAGGCACGATTTTCATGAACAAAATTATTTCAAAACTGACCAAAGGCAACACGACGCGTTTATCGGTTGCTATGGAGACAGAAAAAGGTGCATTAGAGTGGGCAAATATTATTGCCGTTTTTATCCCAAATGCATGACATGATTTTCTATAGTAGTATGTAATTTCATTATTTTTGAACACGAAATAAAAAAATGAGAAACAAATTCCGCGAATTTATCAAACAACCCTCGTAGAGTGTAAACAAAGTCAAAACTAGCTATTTTTTACGTTCAAGGGCAAATAACTCCAGACTTCCAGGTCCGATCATGCCCATAATCGAACTCATCCGAGAACTTATGACTATACTTGCTTTGACCAAGTTTGATCAAGATTGGCCAACTTTTGTGGATGCTAGAGTGTTAACACCAAATTGTTGACAGACAGACGGACAGATGGACGGACGGACGGACGACGGACATTGAGTGACCACAATAGCTCACCTTGAACACTTCGTGCTCAGGTGAGCTAAAAACAACATGGCGGATATGATGAGTGTACTCGTTAAATTATGATAAAATGTACTTAGAACATGTAAATTCTATACAGATGAGGATGTTTTAACAAGATTATATAATGTTACACCATCGGAAATATGTGCTGAATTCGAAAGTGATGATTCTTTTTATTTAGACAGCAAAAATGACGACACGTACGGGTTTGTGACGTTGACATTTTTCATCATTTTTCGCTGCACACGTTTTTGGCAAAAATATCTGAAAATGAGCTTTAAATGATGGATTAAAAGATTGAAAACAGAACTTTGGTAAGTTTTAAATGTTTTTCATAAAGAATTTTATATATTTAAAGCTGATTTTTAACGAAAACACCATTTTTCAAAGGACCTCTACGGATAAGGCGAGAAATCTCCCTAAAAGGCTCAAATGGAAAAGTCATTTTTCAAAACATGCAAATTGATTATTATTTCGAACTGTATTGTTAGATATGTATCTAAATCATATGAAAACTGATTTTGTACGATCAAAATGATTCGACAGGTACAGATAACTCTTGGTTTCTGTGCCTACCCCCAAAATTACATTTTCTTACCCCACCGTTATTCATTAAACCAGATTTAAGTTTTCTTTAGTTTTATAAGCAAAAAATTTTCTGTAAATGTAAGGACAATTGGTGTTGAAATCATAAACCATTTTTCGATTTGTCCTTAATGCGCATGCGCATCATTGAAACGACTTTAAAGGCGAAATCTTCCCGCCAAAATTATGGCATATGGTATATGAGTACTATTTTTAGTATAAAAGTACGTTCCCCCCCGTGACCCAGCAAATCCTTTTTACCAAGGAAGCCTATGATCCAGTTACACAACATATGTCAATGGGAAGCTGGGTCAAGGGGGGGAACGATGTTAGCCAGCCTTGGGAAGGTAGGTATGCCTCGGTTTTTGGCGGGAAAGTGCGCGTTTAAAGTTGTTTCAATGGTGCGCATGAGCAATACGGACAAAACCAAAGCTGCCATATGATGTCAACACCATTTATCCCTGTATCTGTAGAAAATAAATTGCAAATAAAAATAAAAGAATCTTCATTTTACCTCTTTGAATACCGGTAGTGTAAGAAAACGAAACCATTTAGGTGGGTACTAAAATCAAGAGTTATCTGCACCTATAGAACTTTTAAAATGACATAAAAATCGGTGTTTATTTCCTTTATTTGTCTAACTAACCATAAAGCTTAATTTTGTTTCTCAATTTGTTAGTTTTGAGAATTGACCCATCGAGCTGAGCCTTTTAGGGAGAATTCTCGCCTTATCCGTAGAGGTCCTTTTCTGAAAATGGCCTGGCAAATATGGAGCCATTTTGAAATAAATCCTTGGCATCGAAGGGGTTAATTTGAACTACCGTATTTATTAGGTTGTTTGTGAAATAGATCTAAAATTACAGAAAAAACATTTTAAGATGGCAAAAAGATAAAATTTTAAGCCTATTCCGGACTTTTGGGGTCCATTGGACCCCAAGGGATATTTTGGGTATATATACGGTGTCATTTAAAAAGCTACAGCATTTATATTTCAAGTAATCTATACCAATCCATCGATGGTTCTTGGCACAAAATATTTTCCATGTCCACTGACGGGTTTTCATACTATAGCCAAAAAGAAGCTTGGGGTCCATTGGACCCAAGTTGGGGTCCACTGGACCCCATATAGAATCATATAGGCAATATTGAAGAAATAATGATAGTTTTCCATTTTAACTGAACTAGGAATGTACTCTGTTGTACACATTATTAAAATAAGTTGTGTTTGAACTGGTGTTTTACTTACCTAAATGGTGTAGAGATAGTTTCCTAAACTTAGTACATCAAAAATAAGCAAAATCTGAGATTGACATAAGAACGAATACAGAAAATCAACAAACTGATATATATGAATAATGATTCCTAAAATGTATTATCCTCGGTCAATTAAATGTACATGCGAAATTTCATCTTGATCTGATCTATACAGAAACAGGTATTCAACTTCAAAGTAAAAATTTGCTTCTCGTGTCAATTTACCCCACCCACTTTGTAAGCCATTATCTCCAAAAATAAGCCCTCTCCAGAATTTTTACACATACAAATTAATGATATTATGTAACCCTGTCAATGCACAGAACTTAAAGAAAATCTATTTTTGAGCCCTTGTTGCAACCCATCCTTTCAAGACTATAGGCCTTGTGGTTTGGGAGAAAATGACTTTTTTGTAATTTTGAACAGACGGGTAGGTGAACAGATGGACGGACAGACAGACAAATGACAGTTTACGATCACAGTACATTATCCTCGGCACTTTGTGCTAAGGTAAGCTAATAAAACAATGTAATTTAACAATTCACATTGACACATTATATGCATTTTGCATGCATTTTTGTAATGGGGTCCAGTGGGGTCCAGTGGACCCCATTTGACCTTTAACGTAAGTTTAAGTCACTGACCGGAATAGGGTTAAAGTCTTTAAGGTTCATTTTCTACTGCACATTTAATGCATGATTTACTCCTGAGATGCACATTTTTGTAATACAAATGAAATGAAATACAAAACAAGAGATGTTTGTAAAACATATATGCCCCCTCAAGGGCCTACATTTGGTGTAGGTCAAAGTCCAAGGTCAAGTTAACAAGGTCCAAGGTCAGGGTCAAATATAAAAGGTCTTGGTAGGAGGTGTCTATGTGTGAAATATCAAAGCTGTATATGTAAAAGTAAAATGAAACATAGGCCAGGTTAAAGTTTTTAAAAGTAGGCCAAATGCCAAGGTCAAGGTCAAATGTGAAAGGTCTTGGTTGGAGGTGTCCATGTGTGAAATATCAAGGCTGTTGGTGTAAAAGGACATGATATATATGCCTGGTTTCAGTCTTTTTAAAAGTATGTCAAACTCCAAGGTCAAGGTTGCAATATCCAAGGTCATGGTCAAATGTGAAAGGTCTTGGTAGGAGGTGTCTATGTGTGAAATATCAAGGTTGTAGGTGTAATAGGACATAAGATAAAGGCTAGGTTAAATATTCCTAAAGAATGTAAAAATCAAAGGTCAAGGTCACACAGGCCAAGGTCATGGTCAAATGTGAAAGGTCTTGGTAGGAGGTGTCCATGTGTAAAATATTGAGACTGTATAGGTAACAGGACATGAGATATAGGCCTAGTTTAAGTTTTTTAAAAGTAGGTCAAACTCCAAGGTCAAGGTCCAAGGTCATGGTCAAAAGTGAAATATCTTGGTTGGAAGTGACCATGTGTGAAATATCAAGGCTGTATATGTAAAATGACATGAAATATAGGCCAGGTTAATGTATTATTAAAGTAGGTCTAACACCAAGGTCAAGGTCACAAGGTCCAAGGTCATGGTCAAACGTGAAAGGTCTTGGTCGTAGGTGTCCATGTGTCAAATATCAAGGCTGTATGTGTAAAAGGACATATATCGGCTAGGTTAAAGTTTTTTTTTAAAGTAGGTCAAAGTCCAAGGTCAAGGTCACAAGGTCCAAGGTCATGGTCAAATGTGAAAGGTCTTGGTAAGATGTGTCCATGTGTGAAATACCAAGGCTGTATGTGTAATAGCACATAAGATATAGGCCCAGTTTAATTTTTTTAAAAGTAGGTCAAACTCCAAGGTCAATGCCACATGGTCCAAGGTCATAGTCGTATGTGATAGGTCTAGGTCGGGGGTTTCCATGTGTCAAATATCAAGGCTGTATGTGTAAATGGACATGATATATCGGCCAGGTTAAAGTTTTTTAAAAGTAGGTCAAACTCCAAGGTCAAGGTCACAAAGTCCAAGGTCATGGTCAATTGTGAATGGTCTTGGTAAGATGTGTCCATGTGTGAAATATCAAGGCTGTATTTGTAAAAGGTCATGAGATATATGCCGGGTTTATTTATTTTTTTTTAAAGTAGGTCAAACTCCAAGGTCAAGGTCACAAGGTCCAAGGTCATGGTTAAATGTGAACGATGTTGATAGGGGGTATCTATGTGTGAGATATCAAGGCTGTATGTGTAAAAGGACACGGGATATAGGCAAGGTTAAGAATTAAGCGTAAAAATCAACAAAGGGCAATAACTCCAAAAATTTGATTGGCAGTATTACAGTTCTTGTGCACTGCACCTCTCCATAATGAAATCTATTCACCTGTGAAGTTTCATGATTCTACCTTACATACTCAGGGTTTTCCCTGAGCATGAAAGTTTGGGGGTCATTGTGACCCCCTTGCCTTCAAAGTAAGGAGTCATTCCTACCATTTTGTGGGTCAAATGTCTTAGGACTCAAGTATCATACGAAAATCTGGATTTTAAAATTTGCGTCATTAATGACCCTCAGGTATATTTCTAAAGGGGTCATTAATTTTGAAATTGCAACAATGACGCATGATTTGTGCGTCATGGAAAACCCTGCATACTTTTTGAGTTATGCTCCGGACAAGAATCAAGTTTGAAAATCAACAAAGGGCAATAACTCAAAAAATTTGATCGGCAGAGTTACGGTTCTTGTGCACTGCACCTCTCCATAATGAGATCTATCCACCTGTAAAGTTTCATGATTCTACCTTACATACTTTTTGAGTTATGCTCCGGACAAGAATCAAGTTTGAAAATCAACAAAGGGCAATAACTCAAAAAATTTGATCGGCAGAGTTACGGTTCTTGTGCACTGCACCTCTCCATAATGAGATCTATCCACCTGTAAAGTTTCATGATTCTACCTTACATACTTTTTGAGTTAGGCTCCGGACAAGAATCAATTTATAAAATCAACAAAGGGCAATAACTCAAAAAATTTGATCGGCAGAGTTACAGTTCTTGTGCACTGCACCTCTCCTAAATGAGATATATCCACCTGTGAAGTTTCATGATTCTACCTTACATACTTTTTGAGTTAAGCTCCGGACAAGAATCAAGTTATAAAATCAACAAAGGGCAATAACTCAAAAATTTTGATCGGCAGAGTTACGGTTCTTGTGCACTGCACCTCTCCAAAATGAGATCTATCCACCTATAAAGTTTCATGATTCTACCTTACATACTTTTTGAGTTATGCTCCGGACAAGAATCAAGTTATAAAATCAACAAAGGGCAATAACTCAAAAAATTTGATCGGCAGAGTTACCGTTCTTGTGCACTGCACCTCTCCATAATGAGATCTATCCACCTGTGAAGTTCCATGATTCTACCTTACATACTTTTTGAATTAAGCTCCGGACAAGAATCAAGTTACAAGAGGACCATGATGGTCCTATATCGCTCACCTGAACCAAAATGATATGAGCAACACTTTTGTTAAATTCAATTAATATAATTTTATGACTTTAAGACTGAGAACGAACTTATGGTCAATAGCGTTGTGAAATTCCAACTTATACGAGATCCTATGGTGCCCAACTGTGTCCAAGTTTTGTCTTGATTGATAAAAAATTGTAGTTTCTAGAGTATAAACAATGTCGAAAGCAGCTGAAAAAGCAGTTGTTTTTTTTTTCAAATTCAAGGGCACATAACTCTCGACTTCCTGAACAGATCAGACTGAAAATCGAACTCATCTGAGATTTTGTGGTCCAAAACATTGTGTCCAAGTTTTGTCTTTATTAATTACTAATTGTAGAGTCTAGAGTGTAAAACAAGTCGAAAACAGCCGAAAATGGCAATTCTATCAAATTCAAGGGCACATAACTCTCCACTTTCTGATCAGATCAGACTGAAAATCAAAGTCATCCGAGATCTTATGATACCCAACATTGGGTCCAAGTTTTGTCTTGATTGATTAATAATTGTAGATTCTAGAGTGCAAACAAGGTCGAAAACAGTCAAAAACGGCAACTTTGTCAAGTTCAAGGGCAAATAACTCTCGACTTTCTGATTAGATCAGACTGAAAATCAAACTCATCCAAGATCTTATGATCCCAAACATTGTGTCCAAGTTTTGTCTTGATTGATTAATAATTGTAGATTCTAGAGTGTTAACAAGGTCGAAAACAGTCAAAAATGGCAATTTTGTCAAGTTCAAGGGCACATAACTCTCGACTTTCTAATCAGATCAGACTGAAAATCAAACTAATCCAAGATCTTATGATCCCCAACATTGTGTCCACATTTTGTCTTGATTGATTAATAATTGTAGATTCTAGAGTGTAAACAAGGTCGAAAACTGCCAAAAATGGCAATTTTGTCAAATTCAAGGGCACATAACTCTCGTCTTTCTAGTCAGATCAGACTGAAAATTGAACTCATCCGAGATCTTATAGTTTCCAACATTATGTCCAAGTTTTGTCTTGATTGATCAATAATTGTAGATGCTAGAGTGTTAACAAGGTCAAAACTAGCTATTTTTTATGTTCAAGGGCAAATAACTCCAGACTTCCAAGTCCAATCAGGCCTATAATCGAACTCGTCCGAGAACTTATGACCATACTTGCTTTGACCAAGTTTGATTAAGATTGGCCAACTTTTCTGGATGCTAGAGTGTTAACACCAAATTGTTGACAGACAGACGGACGGACGGACGGACGGACAGACGGACGGACAGACGGACGGACGGACGGACCAACGGTTGACCATATGTTGGGTACTTTGCCTAAAAACTTGTTGGATACCCCATCTTGGGTATAAAAAACAGTTCTCACGAGAGGACACTTACTGGTTATGTGTCCAAAGACACAACTGGGTATTTTAGAAATGTTGGCATCACCAACACACATTGGTAGCACTGGTACTCTGGTCATCTTTTAATGCCAAAATTCATGAATAAACAAGAGGGCCCAGGGTAGCTGACCTGAGAAATGGGGCGAAATTCTGATCAAATAGGGACACACATGTCCCATCTAGAGTCAACAAGGATTTTCTTAGATTTGTCCTGGTGACATTGATTTTTACCCCTATGTGACCCAAATCTGAACTTCACCCGTTTATTGTCAAAATAAACATTGTGACAGTTTCATCAAACTTGGGTCAAATATGTGACCTTTATGGTTCAAACAAGGATTTCCTAAGATCTGACCTGGTGACCTTCTTTCTGACCACACATGACCCATATTCAAACTTGAAAATTCTGTGAGGGGTGTTATGGCTTCTCTGTTGCAATGCATAATCTAAATCATGAAAATAAGTAACCAAAGGAAGCCGTCAATAAGGCTCATAAAATGATACACTCTTACATGTACTTTGAAACAATTTCTAAGAGAACAAAATCAATGCCCAAAAACTGGTGCATTGTCTCATTTTGAAACGGTCACTAACAAACAAAATCGTCATTTGTACAATGATGCACTCATTCATATTTTGAAAGTAACTAACGAACAAAATTTTCACTTGTACAATGATGCACTCATTCAATATTTGAAAAACTGTTTATAAAGAACGAAACTGTCACTTGCACAATGATTCAAATTCCTTTATTGGTTTAAAATCCAGTCACAGGAATGTTACCACAAAACAAACAAGAATTACAATTACAAGAAATCAAACGATGTGAAAACATATATATTACCCACGGCATTTTAATCCATGACAATAAGAATATCTTCACCACCTTTTCCATTCAACTACACAATATGGTGCACAAGATTATGAACATTGTGGAATAGTAAGAAGTAGCGAGTGATCTACATTTTCTTCTTTACTTCAAAAATTGTGAAGGCAAAAGAACAAAATACTAGGACATAGCCTTCTCACCTTTCCCCTCGACAAATTCTGAACAAGACTTGGTTTTGATGTCCCTACCATATGGGCTTTAGAAAACATTAGGGCAAAGGAAGAAAATGTTGACAATCAACAATCAATTTTCTACTTCTGCCCATATTTTTCTGAACAGTATTATACTAAAATCTTCGATAAAAATAAGAAAAATTTAATACAATATTTGTGCATGACACAAATTGCATCTATATAGGTATCTATGACCTTTCTATAGAGAAATTATTCAAGACCTTCATACTTTAACTCTTTTTCAAAACATATCTTTTTTGCCTGGGTAAACATTGAGGCATAAGAAGAAAATGCTGATAGTCTGCATTTTCTCCTCCTGCTTCAATAGTCTGCATTTTCTCCTCCTGCTTCAATATTTTCTAGGCTATATTGTACACAATTCTATCATTATCAAAATGAATTAAGTTGTCTGCAACAGCTTCCAATTGAACTGCACCGAAATTTTGCCATTTTGGGGAGTTAATTCTTTCCCAAGCATTTCCTGATTTTAACGTTCTTCACGGATATAGTTAGGGAAAACATGGAATAAGAAGAGGAAAGAACTAAAAGTCCCCTTCTCTCAATATTTTCTATGCTATAATATATGCATGCTTTCTACTTCGAAATCAGAAATGTTCTCGTCTGCAACTCTTTCCCAGTTGAGCTGGTCCAAGGTTTTGCCATTGAACTCTTTCCCAAACCAGACCCACTTTTGACGTCCAACAGAAAAAGGCTTGGTAAAACATTGATGCAAAAGGAGAAAATGCTGATAGCCACCATTTTCTCCTTTTGCCTCGATATTTTCTGTGATATACTGTGTACTAATCATATCATTTTTAACAACACTTTTGTCGTCTGCAGCAGCTTTCAAATAGGACAATCCTAAAATTTTCCCGTTTGGGAAAACAAATATATTGCCGCCCCTAAACCAAAACTATGTAACCTCAGCTGTCACTGTAAGATGACAATGCCCCAGACACCGCTTTGATCGTTTAAAGTTTCATACAATTTTATTTCATTATTAATTCATTGCTGTTCATGTCGGATACCCAGCAAATATTTGGACGATATAACCAGTAAATCACTGGACAAACTACCCAACAGTTAATCTCCCATTGGACTCATTTTTTTAAATTGATGTTCATGTCAGATACCCAGCAAACATTTGGACAATATAACCAGTAAATCACTGGACAAACTACCCAACAGTTAATCTCCCTTTGGACTCTATTTTCTTTTAAATTGATGTTCATGTCAGATACCCAGCAAACATTTGGACAATATAACCAGTAAATCACTGGACAAACTACCCAACAGTTAATCTCCCTTTGGACTCTATTTTCTTTTAAATTGATGTTCATGTCAGATACCCAGTAAACATTTGGACAATATAACCAGTCATTCACAGGACAGACTACCCAGGAGTTTATCTCCCTTTGGACTCAATTGTGTTTCAAATTCATGTTCATGTAAGATACCCAGCAAACATTTGGACAATATAACCAGTAAATCGCTGGACAAACTACCCAACAGTTAATCTCCCTTTGGACTCTATTTTCTTTTAAATTGATGTTCATGTCAGATACCCAGCAAACATTTGGACAATATAACCAGTAAATCACTGGACAAACTACCCAACAGTTAATCTCCCTTTGGACTCTATTTTCTTTTAAATTGATGTTCATGTCAGATACCCAGCAAACATATGGACAATATAACCAGTAAATCACTGGACAAACTACCCAACAGTTAATCTCCCCTTGGACTCTATTTTCTTTTAAATTGATGTTCATGTCAGATACCCAGCACACATATGGACAATATAACCAGTAAATCACTGGACAACTACCCAACAGTTAATCTCCCTTTGGACTCTATTTTCTTTTAAATTGATGTTCATGTCAGATACCCAGCAAACATTTGGACAATATAACCAGTAAATCGCTGGACAAACTACCCAACAGTTAATCTCCCTTTGGACTCTATTTTCTTTTAAATTGATGTTCATGTCAGATACCCAGCAAACATTTGGACAATATAACCAGTAAATCGCTGGACAAACTACCCAACAGTTAATCTCCCTTTGGACTCTATTTTCTTTTAAATTGATGTTCATGTCAGATACCCAGCAAACATTTGGACAATATAACCAGTAAATAACTGGACAAACTACCCAACAGTTAATCTCCCCTTGGATTCAATTGTGTTTCAAATTGATGTTCATGTAAGATACCCAGCAAACATTTGGACAATATAACCAGTAAATCACTGGACAAACTACCCAACAGTTAATCTCCCTTTGGACTCTATTTTCTTTTAAATTGATGTTCATGTCAGATACCCAGCAAACATTTGGACAATATAACCAGTAAATCACTGGACAAACTACCCAACAGTTCATCCCCCTTTGGACTCTATTTTCTTTTAAATTGATGTTCATGTAAGATACCCAGCAAACATTTGGACAATATAACCAGTAAATCACTGGACAAGCTACCCAACAGTTAATCTCCCATTGGACTCTATTTTCTTTTAAATTGATGTTCATGTAAGATACCCAGCAAACATTTGGACAATATAACCAGTAAATCACTGGACAACTACCCAACAGTTAATCTCCCTTTGGACTCTATTTTCTTTTAAATTGATTTTCATGTCAGATACTCAGCAAACATTTGGACAATATAACCTGTAAATCACTGGACAACTACCCAACAGTTAATCTCCCTTCAGATTCCATTTTGTTTCAAATTCATGTTCATGTCAGATACCCAGCAAATATTCAGACA
This sequence comes from Fragum sueziense, assembly GCA_963680895.1. Lineage (NCBI taxonomy): Eukaryota > Metazoa > Mollusca > Bivalvia > Cardiida > Cardiidae > Fragum > Fragum sueziense. The sequence goes on from OY804603.1 coordinate 38,923,998, forward strand.
ATATAACCAGTCATTCACTGGACAAACTACCCAACAGTTAATCTCCCTTCGGACTCAATTTTGTTCAAAATTGATGTTCATGTCAGATACCCAGACGATATTCAGAAAATATAACCAGTAAATCATTGGACAAACTAAAACTACCCAACAGTTAAAAAGTTTACTGTAGGTTCAGCATTTTTGTCCACTAAAATTAAAGCAGGACCAGTGGATTGCAATTTTTACAGGTCCTCCTCCAGACTAACAGGTCCTACATTCAGACTCAGTGAATTGTAGGAGAAACAAAGAATAAATTGTATATTCATTGTTACAACACTCCGATAGTTTCTATATAAGAGTCTGGTAAAGGGTTCTGAAATAGCTGAAATAGCTAGTCATAATTATCTCTGGCTGTCCTGTTGAGTTTATGCCTTTTCAAATTCAATATTTTGTTAAAAGTACAAGTAATTTTTGTTTATATATATGTAATTGTTACAAAGAAAACAAGAGTTGTCCGCGGACAACGTAGCTCGCCTATACGGGAGCGTGTCACAAAAACAGCAAATTTTTTAAAAGTAGGTCAAACTCCAAGGTCAAGGTCACAAGGTCAAGGATAATGGTCCCAAATGAAAGGTCTTGTCGAGATGTATCTCTGTATGAAATATCAAGGCTGAATGTCTAATAGTGCCTGAGATATAGGCCAGGTTAAAGTTTTTCGAAAGTAGGTCAAACTCAAAGGTCAAGGTCACTAGGTCAAAGGTCATGGTCCCAAATGAAAGGTCTTGTCGAGATGTATCTATGTATGAAATATCAAGGCGGTATCTCTAATAGTGCCTGATATATAGGCCATGTTAAAGTTTTTCAAAAGTAGGTCAAACTCCCAAGGTCAAGGTCACTAGGTCAAAAGTCATGGTCCCAAATGAAAGGTCTTGTCGAGATGTATCTATGTATGAAATATCAATGCTGTATCTCTAATAGTGCCTGAGATATAGAACAGGTTAAAGTTTTTCAAGTGAAGACACGACGGGACGCCGACACTAGGGCTGTGACATTAGCTCCCCGGATATAAAGTCCCGGCTCGCTAAAAAGGTTGTTAGTAGGTGCCATGTCAGGTTTTGAAAACAGATGAAGAAAGTTGCTAACGTCTGAATATGCAAAACAATTTGGTCAAAGAAATTTTGAAATTGCTATCAAAACTGTGTATAACTACACTAGTATAGAATCTAGTTGCTACCCCATTTTGATTGCATACATTTCCCAAACAAGGCTTAGTTTTGATGTCATTTGTAAGTAGTTATCAATCATTGATAACAAAGAGAAATAAAGAAAATTATGATCTACTTGAATTTCTTCCCTTCCCCTCGATTTCATGACAATGGGATGTGCATGTTCTGAGTTTGATTACATTATGTCCATTTTGGGAAAGGGTAAAAGATCAAGCCCTTCAACAGAGGATACATGATCAGGTGTTTGGTAATTGCCCATATCCAAGATTTTAGATCTAATGATTCCAGCTTTCAAATTGATCTAAATCTAGTAACGAAAAATTGAGGTTTGGCGAATGAGAATCATACATATAAAGAAATAATAAAGTATCATTGTATGTTGCCAACAAAAAGGTAATCTGTTCAACATATAAATTAGTATGCTATCGGTGTAATAATGACAGTAAAATGCAAATTCAAAATACCTTGTTTTTAGACTTACCTCAACAGAATATATTCCTATTAAATTAAATTAAAGGTTAACTTTATATGAAGATTTGTGCACAATCACTGCTAGACTTTAGTATTTGAATGTGTGCAAGGAAAAAAAGGGTTTCTCTTTGATCTTGGGGAAATCTAAACTCACTCTGTGTGATGTAAGCAGTGATGTCACACTGTATGCATTTTTGTTTGGTTATTAAACAGCTGATTGAGCCCAGTTACAGAGTTATAAATAGAAGTTCCATTAACCTTTACCCAATAGAACAAAGTTTGCATTTGTAAATTTGGATTTCTTTTTCTATTCTCATGTTCACAATGGAAGAAAAAAGACGGAATTAAATGCATAAGATTCTCTATTCGTATGAATTCAGTAAATAAGATCTTGGCCATAATTCATTGTTTAATTTAATATTGTTAGAATTATCCTTGACTGAATGACTAAGAAAGGGTTAAGGAAATTGTAACAAAGTGAGTGGATGTTTTCAGTGGAAAAAAATAGTGGACTACAAACTTGTGCAATTTCTATAATTTAAAAGTAATAATCGGATTAGAATTCCTAAGGTAGGTGAATGATAGACTGATGAATTTCTAGTCAATTGATTTTTTAATCTAGATTCTTGTTCACAAAAAAAACCACAACAGTTTACTGCTTTCTTTGTCCTGTCAATAATTTTCCATTCAAGATATGCCTGAAGGATGCAGTACTCGGTGGTTTTGTGATGTACATAAGTGTTACGTATGTAACACAAATCTACGATTTGTTGTTTTCTGTTGTGTAATCACAGGCAATCTTCAAATAGTTTTGTTTAAAATAAGAATTTTGGGTTGCTCGCCGACTTTTTCCTATGAGCCAAAAGAAAGTTATGATGCAGATTTTGAAACTGATTTTGATGCCTTTCGACAAAATCTAAGGGGCGCTGTCTCTGAAATTTACAGGCCCGGCGGACCGGTACCAAAGGATGTTTTGCCAGTCCTCCTTAAAAATTACAGGCCTCGGGCCGACGGACTGGCGTTAATGTCAAACCCTGACATGTAAAGTGAAATATACAGTCAGGATTCAAACAGTCACAGTTTATTGTGTGAATTATTTTGCCAATGTTGACCATTTCCCAAACAGCTGAACTTTTAACTGTTTTAATTTGAAAGCTGCTGCAGACGACATAATATATATTGCAATGACATGATTTGTGTACGAAATATCAATGAAAATATTGAGGCAAGAGGAGAAAAAAAATTCCAAAAGGGGGGGGGGGGATGTCCCCACTCTCATACCCTCTTTAGTTTTGGATGTGCTAGATTGTTTTATGAATAAAATTGGAAAGACTTAAAATTTCAGTTGGGTCAATCAATATTAATGCATTCTGATTTCTCGAGAAAAAAAAATATGATAAATCAAAACAATCTTGAGCACAAGCCTTCACGACTTAAATTGCTTACAACCATCCATACAGACAATGAGATAGCGCTCAGAAAATTGATATTATTTTTTTATTCCACAAATGGCATTATAGTAACCAGAATTTTCATTTACAGGGGGAATATACGTCAAAAACTTGATTAAAACATCGCATCCAAAAGATCGCGAAAACTAATGACAATTGCTCTAATGTCGGTAAAAACTACAAACAAACACACCTATTGTGCATAAATAGCAGTTAAAGTTATCGTTGTTTAAACAATGTATAAAATAGTGTGAAATATGGTCGTATTCGACAAATTTTCTTGTCAAATATAATCAAACTAACTTACTCGACTCGACGGGAAAATGGAGTGGTTCCACGCGCGCAAGAGACGTCACGCAATAAAGCCGGGAACAAAAAATACGAACGGTAACTCATTTCCGGTGCTTGGCGGATATTCACCGATGGTATCCGAATGCATTTTTCGGCGCGAAATCTAAATTTAGAATTTTCCGATTAGTGGAAGAGTCCGAGATACGGACGAATTGTTGGACAAAAAAAAGTCTAATGTTTTATTGGGTATTTCGTTTGAAGTAACCAACAACAGTCTCATATACGTAATAAAATTACTCCTGTTATTGGGTATACCCAACAAGGGAAAAGTAACCAATAAGTGTCCTTTGAACATAAAAAATAGCCAATAAGTGGTCACTGGTAAACACGGACGGACGGACGGACGACGGACATTGAGTGACCACAATAGCTCACCTTGAGCACTTCGTGCTCAGGTGAGCTAATAAAATCAACAAAGGGCAATAACTCAAAAAATTTGATCGGCAGAGTTACGGTTCTTGTGCACTGCACCTCTCCATAATGAGATCTATCCACCTATAAAGTTTCATGATTCTACCTTACATACTTTTTGAGTTATGCTCCGGACAAGAATCAAGTTATAAAATCAACAAAGGGCAATAACTCAAAAAATTTGATTGGCAGAGTTACGGTTCTTGTGCACTGCACCTCTCCATAATGAGATCTATCCACCTATAAAGTTTCATGATTCTACCTTTAATACTTTTTGAGTTATGCTCCGGACAAGATTTGGTCTACGGACAGACCAACCGACCTACAGACTGACCGACACTTGCAAAACAATATACCCCCATTTTCTTCGAAAGGGGGCATAATTAATGTAATAGTATTAGGAAATTCTCTCCGAAATGAAAATGCTCTCTCGATTTTCATAAAACGCATTCCATGGTCAAAGGTATTAGCAAATTGGATGAAATTTCTGAAAATTGGAAATTCGTCATTTCCTATTTTTTTTTCCCATGCGAAATGGTCCTAAACTTCCAAAATAGTTAAGCCCATATTTTGAAGAGTCTAAAAGACTCAATATTTTCTTTGCTAAAATGTACACAAGGCCCTTTTTTCTAATCCTTCATTTTGTGGTTTACACTCTGCCATCAAATTTGAGCAGGCTAAATATTTATTGCTTGGAAAATTATTTGGTTAACCCTGTCCCAAACAAGACCTGGTTTTGACGTCATTAATGGATGAGGTTTGGGAAAACATTGAGGCAAAAAGAGAAAGTGCTGATAATCAGCACTTTCTCCTTTTGTCTGAATATTTTCTGGGCTATAGCATGAAGACCTGGCTTTGACGTCATTAATGGATGAGGTTTGAGAAAACATTGAGGCAAAAGGAGAACATGCTGATAATTAGCACTTTCTCCTTTTGCCTGAATATTTTCTGGGCTATAGCATACATATTTTCTCCTTTTGATATAATCTTTACCACCATTGAATTCTGACGGTGACCACCCTAAAATTTTCCTGTTTGAACCAATAACTAGCTTCAGTCAAAAGATTTCAAAATAATTTCTTGGGTTGGACGTAATCTCTTATGAAAAGCCAAATCGAATTGGAGAAAAAAACGTGATAAACAAATATTTCTTTGTTTCCCCCAAGATAGCTTCATACGACCATTAATCGAGCGAGGTTGTCAAGTAGGGTGTTTTTTGTAATTAAAAGAAAATGTAAGAGCGATGGGCTTTACACTCTCCCAAAAATCAACATTGCATGCAAACATTGATTAGAATTCCATAGAACAATTATCCGGCAATCTCGGGATTATATTATTTGAAGACAAACATTGGAAATTGGTCACAAGTTTTTGTTTTTTCGCCTGTTGGAGTCAATTGTTTTCTATAGAGCTATGGGTTCCATTGAGAAATGAGAATTTGAAAACAACTTGATAATTTCAAATAGGAAATCTTGCTTATGAAATGACTCATTTTTTTTCACTTTTTTAGTTTTTTCAATTAACCCTTTACCAAACAACAAAATTTTAGGTTGATCAAATTTGAAAGCTGCTGCAGACGACAAAATAAGTGTTGATAAAGATAAAATTTGTGTAAAATAGAACACAAAAACATTGAGACAAAAGGAGAAACTTCTGGTTATCAGCAGTTTCTTCTTTTGTCCCAATGTTTTCCCAAGCAATTTCTATTAGGGACGTCAAAAGCATGTCTTAATTGGGAAAGGGTTAAATGCCTTTGATCTTAAGTTACACCCTAATATTTGTTCTTTTCTGCCAAATTGCTATAAACCCATGCAGCCAGTCTGGCATCGATCCGTAATAATTTGCATGATAGTAAAATACATCATTTTTGTCTATCTGATTATTCAAGTAATCTTTGGGCAAGTCTGCAATATAATAAGATCATAAAATCCTATTTTCTAATTTGAAGGGTCAACTATGACAGTGCAAAAATAGTGTATATCGTCGGTGTAAATGCAAAACCTCGTATGCCGATTGTTACGATTTTCAAAGTACAAACTTGTGCGCCCAGTTAAAGACAATTTTTGCAGGTTTTGAGACATTTTAAATGACCAATCTTAATGACAATCATTTATGAATAATGTGTCGAAATTTCAAGTAAAACATTTCGGTTTGGGAAAAGTTATCACACATTTTTCCCTCCCCTTTGAAATTTTCCGAAAACGAGATACGAGGTTTTGCATTTACAACGACGATATGCATTCATTTCTATATCACTGTTTACAATAGTTTTGAGCTTACAATCAACTAATTAATCAATCATATTTTCTTCATTTGTAAAAAACTTGACAGATCAGACTGTCTGTATATTAGTCATTTTAAAGTGACATTTCAGAATTTTTTGTCATAAATTTTACTTTTATTTTTATCTGAAAGAGCATATTTCCTTATGAAAATTCTGAAAATTTCGAGCCAAAATATTGCGCCATTTGCGAGAAATTTATATTTTTGTGTTAAAATTGAACAAATTGTTGTGGACAACAGTTCGGATTTATATGCAATTTATCGATTATGTCTCAACTTTAAATGCGTGTTTCTCGCTTATTGGCAACAAGTTCAAAAAACAAATAGTGTTTATACTCATTAGAATAACCAATCTTGGCATCAAGACATACTTTAAAAAATTGAAGTTGGAATGAAATGTCCCTTTAAAAATGACAAGATTTTGGGCTGGTAAATCATAGGAACATAGGAAACATAGAGGGAAAAGTTGAAAATGATGGTAATCGAAAATTTGTTCGATTTCCCTCTGTGTTTTCAAACATTTTCTTTATACAAGGTTATCAAACTAGGTGTTCTTTGGGCAATGTTTTTAGTCTACAATCCCAAATTTGATCAAATTTTATTTTCTAAAAGCAAAATTTTGTACATTGGTGGACTTGTAACAATTTGGATTGCTTTACAAAGTAGTTTGATCTTCCGCCACTCTAATCCTGCCAATCTAAACCAAGGGTCCAATCTGAGTTGCAACCATGGCTATTCTGGAGGATGTAAAAAACATGAGTAAGTAAATGCATCTGATTAAGAAACATGAGATGAAAGCCAATGGTTTGATTGTGGTTTGACATGAAGATCTTTTAATCAGTTAGCCTGACATGATCCTTAATTAGTCTGCCAAAACAAGGATCATACCCATCAAGTGTGGCTTTTGTTGACCTACTTTAACATTTTTCCAAACAAGAGCCGTTTTTTCTACATCCTTGTTAAAAATGTCTTGGTAAAACATTGAGACAAAAGAAGAAATTGCTGAAAATCAGCAATTTCTCCTTTTGCCTCACTATTTTCTGAGCTACATCATAGACTAGTTTTATTTATGTTCACCCCTTTTGTAGACTGTGGCAGCTAGTAAAGTAGAATACCCCCAAAATTTGGTCGTTTGGGAAAGGGTTAATACCTTTCCAAAGAACCCCTGGCTAAGACAAACCTGACAGAAGGATCTTATGACTGTGGCATAGAAGTGGCATAGAAGGGAAAGATTATTTGATTGGAGTTTAACACCTCTTTCAATTGCTATGGTAATATCACAGCGGCTGGAGCACCTAACCATGGATTCCTGTCATTTCTCATACCAGTACTACCGCAACACCCTATCCGAGCCCCCAGCTGCTCACACACATAGGTTAATGATAACCAAAGTCTGATTGGATATTTGTAGTGACAGGGGATATAACACAGGATTCCATGAGTGAAAGTCTGATGTGCTACCAACTGTGCCATGGCTGTGGCAGCTAGACTGGAAAGAAGAAAATGCTGGATAAACCACACTTGGTACTTAACAATGTATTGTTATGTTTTCTAATTCTACTGCAATGTGGAGGGTGTATTATTCTTTAAGTTGTTGTTGTTGCTGTTTGCTCCTCCTCCCCTTCACAAATTGCCAGATTTCTGAGTCGTATTTTGTCAGAGACACTGCAGGAATGAAGTAATCTGATTGGTCAGGAGATACTTTGATTGACAGCTAATCAGTGATTGGTTAATTATTGGCCTTCAGAGGCTTATTTTCGAACACCTGATGTTTCACGTCAGAGCCTTATTTAACTACAGAAATTATTCAATAGACAAATTTAGTTAGTATAATTTGGATGGAGTTGAATTGATGTAATTCCCTCAATACCAAAATTGTATATTTTTGCTTTAATTAACACTGTCCAGAGCAAACACTGGTTTATATCATGCTGTGAAGAGAAAATTTTCTGAGCAATATTTAAGTCAGATGAGAGACAAGATTCATTTGTAAACAACATTTGCATAATTATGATCTACATCTTTTCCAGGTCCTTTGAATTAGACATGTGAAAAGGTGTTACTGTTTGTGAAAGAGTTACAATGATAAAAGACCTTGACTGTCCGAATAAGGTCATTTAGACATTAACATCATTATGACTTGCGAGTCTCGGAAGAAAGAAACATTCAATAATTAATGTCACAATCGACTAACTTCACCAACACATAGACTAGTCACGTCAAAATAGCTGTCCTGGGCATTATATAAGAGGAAGTACTCAGATTTTGGGCAAGACGACAGTTAAGACTGATGGTACATTGAGGGCATTCCATCAACAAAATATGCTTCATACTCCTAATGACTTTAGATGAACAACATTAATTTACTTACAAACATTTGAGTCAGGACCTGGAAAATCATCCATTATAGCATTTGAGACATCTAGTTTTTAACCCTTTCGTTTGCAAGCGCGCTTTAAAGCGCGGTCAGGAACGCCTATACTGTTTAGGGGGGGCATGGGCTTTTAAAAGCAATTTTTACACTGTTAAAGTTATTATGACACCGGCTACATGCTGAAATATTGCGCAATAATGTTTTCTTTATGTAAAATGTGAAGGAAAGCGCAGTTTTTGGGGTTTTATGAGCTGTAACGATGGCCAGGAGGGTTCAATATTCTGCAGAAGAGGTCCGCCGAATCATCATGTCAGTGCCGGACGATGATGATAGCGATTACACTGATTTTTTGGGTGTAAAAAGGTGATTTGAACATTAGAAATGTTTCTGAGACTTCGAATAGTGACCCTGATAGTGATTCCGATAACCCTCAACCGAATCCAGTCCCAAATCGTAGGGGTGGGGTGGTCGGGGGTCATGGCAGGGGGCCTAACAGGGGTTATGGGGCTAGAGGTCGAGATTTTGATGAGATGCAAATTTTCTATCAGTTACTCATCATATTGTTAAAGAAAATTGAATAACCTTTCCAATGATATATAGGTTTATGGGTTTTCTGCTAGTAAAATCGATCTATTATGCATTTATATACATTAAGTGCTTGGAAATAGGGAAAAAGTCATTTCTGGGAAATAATTCTGCAAACGAAAGGGTTAAGATCAGCCTTAACCTAAATGTAGTCTTATCAGCATCTGTGCTGTTCTCTTACAGTGTTAAAATATCACGAAGATACTACAGTAACTGTTGTATATTGGAGAAAAGCATGGGTCCTGATCAGACTGTGCCTCCTGAGAAAATACCATTTTTTAACAACTTTTTTATCTTCAAGGTATTCTCATTATCATTCCACTAAAAGTATTCAAAATCAGGAAATGTTACAGGGATGGATTAAAATCAATTGCAAATAGTATTGTCTACAGACGAAAGTATAAATTTCAAATTTTCTGTTGCACAAGACAATTTTGCCCAGAGGGGACTTAACAAAAAGTTACAAGGTGATATTGTCACCCTTTCCAAAACAGCTATAAGTTAGATTATTACAAGTTTGAAAGAAGCTGCAGATGATAACTTGTAATGGATGTTTATTAAGACAGGACAAAACAGATTAAGGCAAAAGATGAAAATGCTGGTGATCAGCATAATCTTCTTTGCTCCAATGTTTTCCTAAGCTCTTCTCTGTTTCTCAGCTTCTCTGAGGGACATCAAAATATTGGCTTAATTGGCACAAAGGTTTAACTTCTGAATTTAAATTGCATTACCAATACAAGACAATGTGATCTGCGATTTCAGTATTTTGTTGTTTTGTGGAGAGATTAATTCCATCTTCGGATCAATACACTTTGATTAACTTTATCTAATTGACACAACTGGCTTAACTTATTAACCCTTTCCAAAACAAGACCTGGTTTTGACATCCCTAATTAAACAAGAGGACCATGATGGTCCTATATCGCTCACCTGAACCAAAATGATATGAGCAACATTTTTGTTCAATTCAATTAATATTTATGACTTTTAGACTGAGAACGAACTTATGGTCAATAACGTTGTGAAAATCCAACTCATACGAGATCTTATGGTGCCCAGCTGTATCTTGATTGATAAATAATTGTAGATTCTAGAGTATAAGCAGCCGAAAACAGCAGATTATTCAAATTCAAGGGCACATAACTCTCAACTTCCTGATTAGATCAGACTGATAATCAAACTCATTTGAGATCTTTTGGTCCCAAACATTGTGTCCAAATTTTGTCTTGATTGATTAATAATTGTAGATTCTAGAGTGTAAAAAAGGTCAAAAACATCCGAAAATGGCAATTTTATCAAATTCAAGGGCACATAACTCTTGTCTTTCTGGTCAAATCAGACTGAAAATCATACTCATCCCAGATATTATGGTCTTCAATATTGTGTCCGAAATTAGTCTTGATTGGTCAATAATCGAAGATTCTAGAGCGTACACAAGATCGAAGACAGTCAAATACGGCAATTTTGTCAAATTCAAGGGCACATAACACTCGACTTTCTGATTAGATCAGACTGAAAATCAAACTCATCCGAGATCTTATGATTCCCAACATTGGGTTCAAGTGTTGTCTTGATTGATTAATAATTGTAGATTCTAGAGTGTAAACAAGGTCAAAAACAGCCGAAAATGGCAATTTTATCAAATTCAAGGGCACATAACTTTTGTCTTTCTAGTCAAATCAGACTGAAAATCAAATTCATTCGAGAAAATATGGCCTTCTTCATTTTGTCCAAAATTTGTCTTGATTGGTTAATAATTGTAGATTCTAGAGCGTAAACAAGGTCGAAAACGGTCAAAAAGGGCAATTTTGTCAAATTCAAGGGCACATAACTCTCAACTTTCTGATCAGATCAGACTGAAAATCAAACTCATGCGAGATCTTATGATCCCAAACATTGTGTTCTAGTTTGGTCTTGATTGATTAATAATTGTAGATTCTAGAGTGTAAACAAGGTCATAAACAGCTGAAAGTGGCAATTTTGTCAAATTTAAGGGCACATAACTCTTTATTTTTTTACCAGATCAAACTGAAAATAGAACTCATCCAAGATCTTATGGTCCCAAACATTGTGTCCAAATTTTGTCTTGATTGACTAATAATTGTAGATTCTAGAGTGTAAACAAGGACGAAAACTGCCTAAAATGGCAATTTTGTCGAATTCAAGGGCACATAACTCTCATATTTCTAATCAGATCAGACCCAAAATCAAAATCATCCGAGATCTTATGGTCTCCAACATTATATTAAAGTTTTGTCTTGATTGACTAATAATTGTAGATTCTAGAGTGTAAAAAAGGTCGAAAACTGCCTAAAATGGCAATTTTGTCGAATTCAAGGGCACATAACTCTCATATTTCTAATCAGATCAGACCCAAAATCAAACTCATCTGAGATCTTATGGTCTCCAACATTATATTAAAGTTTTGTCTTGATTGATCAATATTTGTAGATACTAGAGTGTAAACAAAGTCAAAACTATCTATTTTTTAAGTTTAAGGGCAGATAACTTTGGACTTTGTAGTTCGATCTGACCCATAATCGAACTCATCCGAGATCTTATGGTCATACATGTTTTGACCAAGTTTGGTCATGATTGGCCTATATTTGTAGATGCTAGAGTGTAAACACGAAATTGTGGACGGACGGACAGACAGACAGACGGACGACGGACAAAAAGTGACCACAATAGCTCACCTTGAGCACTTTGTGCTCAGGTGAGCTAACAAGAGCTTCGCAGGGCGGCGCATATACGCCCGAGAGGGGCTTGTCAGTAAAATTGGCCATTTTTTCAATTCAAGAGCAGATAATTCAAACATGAAAAGTTATCAAAATTTTGTTTGCACAACAAGACACCATAGAGATTCATTGTGGCTAGTTTGATTAAATTCTGGTTGAAACTGTAGGAGTTGTGCACAGGAGAAAATGGGCAATTTTGAGAAAATGGGCATTTTTTCTTAAATTCAAGGGCAGATAATTCAAGAACGAAAACAGTAATCTAAATTCCGTAAGCAGTGTGCAAAACTAGACACCACGGAGATTCATTGTGGCAAGTTTGATCAAATTCTGATCACTAGAAGACCTGAAGGTCTTGAGTCGCTCCACAGGCCTGAGTTTCATGTAATATTTAATCCAAGATTAGATTAGATTGTTCAATGCTTGTGTTTCATAGAGCAAAAAGAAAGTTACAAAACTAGATTGTTCAAAATGTTTTGTTCTTGAAGCAAAGAAAGTAAAACTATATGTTTGCCATTTGAGAAAGGGTAAAAGGAAATGGTAGAACATTCCAGCTTTGGATAATACTAGCAATTAAAATTTTCCATCTTCCAAACAGATCTAAATTGACAGACCATTTGATTACTCCAAAATATTTCATATTTCTAAAAATAGATTTTGAGCTAAAAATAGAATTGGGGAAATACCATATTCCAAAATTAATGCAAATGGCTGATGAAACCTTAATTTCTTGTCATATCAAGTTTTGACTAAATTTTTCAAAACTTGTTGCTCTTAAAGCAATTACAAAGTAACTAGAAAACTGAAAACACACTCGTATAAGATCAATTGGTTACCAAGCTTTGTCTGAGTGAGTTTGGCTGTTAGAGTGAGAAAAAAGTCACAATTAGCAATTTTGTCAAATTGAAAGGCATATAACTGAGGATTTTATATTCCTATCTAGCTAAGAATCACACTTAAGCAAGATCTTAACTTCACCTACATCTTGTTTAAGTTTTGACTTGATTGTTCAATATTTCGTCGGTGCTATGACAAAATGGCGTAACAAATTAGTTACGCAATTTTGTCAATTTTTTTTTATAAATGCTTTCTACTAAGTATGTAGGGGCGCATATCCTGTCAAAACGGCGTTTTTCTACACCTATTAGAACCCTTTCAATTATCATGTGACAAAATTGCGTAACTCGATTTAGCTGACAAAAATGCGTTATACGTAGACAAATTTACACGAGAGTAATATTGAGTTACGCAATTTTGCCGGCATATTTTTTAACATTTTTTAAAACGGCAAAAACGTTTTTGGCTCTCCTGAAAAAATGGTTTTCGAGCAAAATTTCTATTACGCCATTTTGTCATAGCACCGACGATTTGTGGATGTAAAGAGTGTAAAATCAAAGTCGAAAAAACAGCAATTTTGTCAAATTCAAGGGCAGACAAGAGTGCCATGGTCACAATATACGCCGCCACTTATAAAACTTGAGACAAAAAAATGACTTTGACAAGGATTTATAAATATTCACACAAAAACCTGTAAAAAGTTGTGTTCACAAAAAGGTTTTTATAAATATCCAGTCAAAAACCTGGAAGGAATTGCGTTCACGAGGCTGAAATATCAATAAGCCCCAGAGACTAAGATTGAAGGGGGTATAACTCAGGCAAAAATCAATGAACCATAAAATCCTTACTTCATGCACATCTACCAATTAAGGTAATAACATCCACCAAGTTTCATTAGTATCCAGTCAGAATCTTAGAAGTTGTGTTGACAAGGCTGCAATTTCAATCAGCCCCAGAGACTAAGTTTTAAGGGGGCATAACTCTGGCAAAAATCAATGAACCATAAAATCCTTCCTACATGCACATCTACTAATTGAGGTGATAACATTGACCAAGTGTCATTAATATCCAGCCATAAACTTAGGAGGAGTTGCGTTGACAAGGCTGCAATTTCAATAAGCCCCAGAGACTAAGTTTTAAGGGGGCATAACTGTGGCAAAAATAAATGAACCATAAAATCCTTCCTTCATGCACATCTACCAATTGAGGTGATATTGTTTGACCAATTTAAACTGAGACTCATTGTTTTCCGTAAGCATATTCCGGCATACATCGGAGTAATTATCGGTAGTTTCCGTGTACTTAAACCCTGCGCTGTGAAAATTATAACTTTATTTCCGCATGACATCATTGCATAAAAACTTAGCGTAAGGGTAAGGCGCCTGACTTTCAGTGTCAGAGATCCAAGATCGAATACAACATTTTACCGAAACTTTTATTATTTTTTTTTTTCTTTTTCTGTTTTTACCCTAAAAATGAAATACCCAATTTTGTAATAAAACTACCTATTTCTTTTTTCACTGTAATAATTCAATAAATGTCTTATTTCATTTTTAATATATCTTTATTACTTCTTTCATTACCGGTAATCTTCCCTTGCATGTTTCTTTAATATTGACAATGTATTGACCTCTAACAGCTCCTTCCATACCCGAAAGACAGAGACCCTGCTGACTCCAGATGCAATGACGGTAAGCGCAGAAACGGATCTCGGTCCCCTCATCTGTCTAAAGAATGTCAGCAAACACGTATTAACATAAGAAAGTAGTCTTGACCTGTATCTTAAAGGTTTCGGCATTTCTTGAAAACTCAAAGTCAATACAAGAGAACTGATTGAGATTTACGAAATGTATGCCTGTATTTGAGTTTAAAAAAAAGAAATAAAAATAAGTTTTAGGATAAACTAATAGGCCAAAAGCTGCCACCGGGATTCGATCCACGGATTTTAAGTACACAAGACAATCGCCTTACGCACTAGGCCACTTTTTCATGGGAAAAGTGTGGAGTGTATAAATATAATTATACAGGTCATACTCCCGATGTTGAAAATTCGGAAAGAGCCGAAGATTGGCGGAATATGCAAGGAGTCTCAGTTTAATCTGGTCAAGCAATAACATTGACCAAGTGTCATTAAGATCTAGCCATAAACTTAGGAGGAGTTGCGTTGACAAGGCAGCAATTTCAATAAGCCCCAGAGACTAAGTTTTTAAGGGGCATATCTCAGGCAAAAATCAACGAACCATAAAATCCTTCCTTCATGCACATCTACTAATTGAGGTGATAACATTGACCAAGTTTCAAGAAGATCCAGCTAGAAACTTAGGAGGAGTTGCGTTGACAAGAAAAGTGGATGGACGTACGGACGGATGGACGGATGGATGGAAGGACGGACAGACGGAGAAGATGTCGCCAATATACGTCCGCCTCCGGCGGCGTATAAAAAATCATGATTTAAGATTCCTATGAAGCTGAAAATTACAAACATGCAAGATCTTATGGCCAGTAAGATTACATAAAAGTTGCGTGTTGATTGGTGGATATTTATGGTTGTTTGAGTAAAAATAAGGTCAAAAATGGTAATTTTGCCAATTTCAAGGGCACATAACTCAAGACATAATATTCAGATCAAGCTGAAAATTGCACTCAGGCAAGATCTTATCAGCACCAACATTCTGACCAAGTTTTGTCTTGATTGATAAACATTTGTAGTGGCTAGAGTGAAAACAAAGTCAAAACAGCCATTTTTTAATTCAAGGGCAGATAACTCCAGACTTTCTGGTTCAATCAGAATGAAATTTAGGAATCTGATAGAGGACCACCTAGGGATCATTCCTGTGAAGTTTTATTGAAATCCATCAAGTGGTTTCTGAGGAAAAGATTTTTAAAGAACAAGAGGACCATGATAGTCCTAATTCGCTCACCTGAATCAAGATGACAAGAGTGAAAATGGCAATTAGGTCAAATTCAAAGGCATCAAACTAAGGGCTTTCTGTTTGGAAACAATTAAGTAATAATTTTGTTTGAATCAATCCTATAAAGTTGGGTATGAATTAGCACAATGGTTGAGGTTATTTTTTTTTATTTCACAATATATACATAGGGCTAATTTTCAAAGCATACTATTCTGTTAGAGATTTATCATTTACGATATAATTTATCATTATAATAAATTATAAGAACAATTTACAAGATTTGGTCTGTTATTTGAAAAAATATAGCGAAAAATCAACATCTGATAAGTTAATCCCTTCTTATTTGTTTACATAAGATAAACATAGGGGGATCCAGAGCAACAGATAAGAGAAATAGATAAGAGAAATAGAAATGACAGTCTAAATTTATTATTTATATCCAAACACTATGCAGAATATATTAATCTTTTCAAGCAGATGACATAAATGATCACCAACAACATAAGGTTTGATGAATATTGAACAAAATGTTGATTTTTGAAAAGCTATTATCTCCTCTTATCTGCAGCATGTATGCATGATTCCCAAAGTAAATTTTGTGAGCAAATTTTGAAAAGAGTGAATCAAGTAACATACCTGCAAAGTCTGCCAAATGGTTGATTTTTAAAGAATTTTCTCATAATTTCTCTATGTCCGATAAGCCCCTTTCTCCCTGCCACATACATATTTTTTGACAAATGTAAAAACTTGTGAGCAAATTTTGAAAAGAGTGATTCAAGGAACATACCTGCAAAGTCTGCTTCAATTGGGCCCAATGATTTATTTTTAAAGAATTTTCTTATGATTTCTCTAAGTCCGATAAGCCCCTTTCGCCCTGCCACCACCACATTTTTTTACAAATGTAACAAATTGGTGAGCAAAGTTTGAAAAGAGTGATTCAAGGAACATTTCTGCAAAGTCTGCTTCAATTGGGCCGAATGGTTGATTTTTAAAGAATTTTTAAGATTTCTCTAAGTCTGATAAGCCCCTTTCTCCCTGCCACGGCCACAATTTTTTACAAATGTAAAATTTTGTGAACAAATTTTGAAAAGAATGACTCAAGGCACATTCCTGCCAAGTTTGGTTCAAATTGGCCCAATGGTTGATTTTTGAAGAATTTTCTCATGATTTCTCTAAGTCTGATAAGCCCCGCCCTGCCACGCCCACATTTTTTGACGAATCAAAAATCTGCGAACAAGTTTTGAGAAGGGTCACTCAAGGAACATTCCTGCCAAGTTTGGTAAAAATTTGCCCAATGGTATAGGAGGAGAAGATGTTTAAAGAAATTGTGAACGGACGGACAGACAGACGGACAGACGGACGGACGACGGACAAAAAGCGAGCACAATAGCTCACCTTGAGCACTTCGTGCTCAGGTGAGCTAAAAAGTTGACGACCGGACGGACGGACTGACGCACGCACAACGGACACAGCGCCATGACAATAGCCCGCTGGCCTGAAGGCCAGTGGAGCTAAAAACTGTAGGAGGAATTGCGCACACAAGAAAAAGGGCATTTTTTTTAATTCAAGGGCAGATAATTCAAGAACCAAAAGAGTTAATTGAATTCCGTAACCGGTGTGCACAACTAGACACCATGGAGATTCATTGTGGCAAGTTTGATCAAATTCCGATCAAAACTGTAGGAGGAGTTGCGCACACAAGAATTGCTAACGGACGGACGGACAGACAGACTGACAGAAAGACGGGCGAGTGGGGCCATAACATAATACGACCCTTCGGGCGTATAATAAAGAGTTTGAGAAAACATTGAAGCTAAAGAAGAAAATGCTGATAATCAGCATTTTCTCCTTTTGCCTCAATATTTTCTTGACTATATTTACAAAATTTGGATCTTCATTAAAATTTTGTCATCTGCAGTATCTTTTGCTGTTTTTCTAAATGGTTTACTCATTCCTATTTAGTAAATTTCAAATTTGTCCATGGATCACTTTGTATAACTCAGATTTGATTTTGTTGCAGATATGGAAAACAGAAATGAATACTCCAAATGATTAACCGATTCCCAAACAGTAAAATTTGGACGGTTCCAAATTCAAAGTTGTTGCAGATGACATGTTCAAGTAAATGATATTCTACTATTAAGGGAAGAAAACATTGTGGGAAATCAAGAAATTGCTTGTCACAAGCTATAATTGCTTTATTCTCCACCGTGAATGTTTTCCAACGTCGTTATCTTGTTTGATAAATGATAATGGGAAGAAATTCATTGAGGAATGAAGAAGAATGAAGATATTGTATATCAAAATTTTGGACTAATGAACAGATACGGAGACAGGCTGAAAACCATAGGAACATGGAAACATCAAATACATTCACTAAACCTTTAGTAATAATCTGTGATTTTATCACAAAAAGAATCGTAAAATAGTCCTTGTAATCAATACAGTTTAGATTAGTTTTGTTTAATTATAACACTACCAGATTTAGTTAATTCCTTTCACCTCACACCATATCTAATTAACTTTGTAAGAGGCTTCAATACCAGTTGATCTGGAATTGAAAATTTTCTTTCAGTTTTTTTCCAAATTCAAAGATTTTAAAGACAGCAACTTAACCCTGTCCCAAACAAGACCTGGTTTTGACGTCCCTATTAGAAAAGGCTTGGGAAAACATTGACACAAAAGAAGAAACTGCTGATAACCAGCAGTTTCTCCTTTAGTCTCAATATTTTCTGTGCTATATTGTACACAAATTCCTTCCTTTTTAACATCAATCTTGTTGTCTAGAGCAACTTTTAAAAAGTACCACCCAAATTTTTTGTCGTTAGGGTTAAGATGGATGGAATGTTACAATTCTTTGTCTTTCTGAGTAAAAAAACATTGCCCGAAATGAAGAAATTGCATGTGACAATTAATTTCGTCTTTTTCAACAATGTTTTCCAATGCAATTATATCAATGGGCGTCAAAAATTTTAAAACGGAGTTGAATTAAATGTTGGTGGCGGTTAAAATTCTGGCTCAAAATAATAGAATTCATTCATCATTGTATAATTTTAATTTCAACAACTTATTTCAAACTTCTCTGTAGCAAATCAGAAATAACAAGAGCTGTCACTGTAAGATGACAATGCCCCCGACACCGCTTTGATTTTAAATTATGGCCAATCTATGTTCAAGGTCAAGGTCATCCAGGGGTCAAGGTCACCAAAGTATGTGCCTACAGAAAGGTAATGTACCAAGGAATGTTGTGGTAAAGTATGAAGCGAATATGTTAAGTAATAAGGAAGTTATGGCCAATGTTAAAGTTTTTGGACGGAATGACGGACGGACGGACGGACGGACGGACGGACGGACAGACAGACAGATGGACAGACAGACAGGCGGACAGACAGACGGACGGACAGACAAGTCAAATTTATGATGCCTCCCTATCGGGGGCATAAAAATAAAATGTAGATCTACTGTATTTTGATTATTAATTTTTTTTATGTACATAATTACAACTTTCCCAAATCTGGGCAGTTTTGACAGAAATATAGCTTTAGAAAAGATTGAGAAAAGAAGAACATGCTGATAACAACATTTTCTCCTTTTCAAAAAATCTCTGTACTTTTTAAGTTACAAATTCAATTTTTATTAACTTTTTGTCATTTGCAGCAGTTTCTAGACTGTAATTTAAATAATCTAAAATTCCAATGTTTGGGAAAATATTTAATTTTAATTTCACAGCAGGGCGTCAAATATTATCTACACTTCCACTGTACCACTGTATTTGCCCTCTCTGATAGTTAAAACAACACTTTCAAAACTTTACCAATATCCAAATGAACTAACAAACGCCCCTTCCGAGGGAATGATAGCTGGCAGAACAAGCAACAATTTTCCAATAAACTACCATATTTCTACAAATAGAGGTTCCTCTGATAATTACATACTACCACATTTGTCGGGACAAGCCTTCTTGTCGAAAACAAAGGACAATAACTCACAAAAGAAGCAAGGTAGAGTTATGCTCCTTGTACACTGCACTTTTCATTATTGAGATCTATCTAACGTTGAAGTTTCAAGATCATAGCTACTTTACTTTCAGAGATATGCTCTGAAAACAAACAGACGAACAGATGGACAGACAGATGGATGGACACAGACAGACAGGCAGACATGGGGTCGATTACTTGAAAAAGTAATCGATTAAATTAATGATTAATGCACCCTTGGTTATCAATCGATTAAATTACTTTCACTGAAAAATACCTCAGTAATTGATTATTAATCATTAATTTGGGGGTAGGTAATCGATTATTAATCATTAATCACAGATAAAGGCTTTCGCGTAACAAAAAATAAACAGTTTAAAGGGACAAATAGCATTTTATCATCTTCAAATATACCATCTGAACAGAATGACAAAATATGAACTATCTTTACTATTGAAATTACATTTCTGTTTTAATGTCTTCAAACACACCACTTTCGTTATACAGATGTTCGATATTTGTAGACAGACTATTTCAATCAAGATGAAAGTCATTCTAAAAAGATCTTTACCAGATGTTGTGGTAAGGAGAATTGAAGAGTTCGTTTTGATAAAGTTGGATGAAAATAGGATGTATCGACTTGTTTAATATTGAAGTTTATAATTGACATGTCATATCTTAGATATATTTCCTGAATGCTCTTATAAACCATTACAAATGATGATAATGAAAATGGAATTTATGTATACAAATCAGACCATGTTAAGGCAAATTTGAACAATGATTAGACCATGGTGACTATTTCATAGAGAAATGCTTGATAAAGGCATTTTCTCCATTTACTTTAATGTTACCTAGAACATTTCATGTTAAGAATGACAAATTTACAAATTTAAAAAGGAAATCGTTGAGTAAAGAAAAAGATACTGGTCATCAAAATCATGTATACCCAGTATTCACAGAATCTAATAATTCAAATTACCAGGCTTGATTCTATTTTTTGAACAAAGTTAGTACTTAACATTATTTTTAATAGTTTATGCCTATAGATGATAAAAGAAAAAATTCTTTTATCAACTCATTATTTTCTTTAAATCATTATATTATTATATGTACATTTGTTATTTAGTTTCACATGTTCATAGTTTGATTGCATTTTAAGGAAAAATTTACATATGAAATAGATTTAGGTTTGTTCAGCATTTTCCAACTATTATAAGTTTTCAGTTTCAACCCCCCAAAATGTGTGAAATTTCAATGACAGGTGTAAGAATAACACTAGGTGGCCTTTGGGCAAAGACTGCTTTGTATAGGTGTGAACAGGTAAAAGGTGTGACTTACAGGTTCATCTTATTTTGTTTTAGATCATTTATATGTCCAAAATAATCAAAATGTAATCATAAAATAATCATGATTATGTCATTTTTTCATCAGTAATTGATTAAATTATTAATCAAATAATCAGAAAAAAGGCAATTAATCGATTAATTCATGATTATTGGCATTTGTTAATCGATTAATAATCGATTAAATTACTGATTATGATTACCCCATGTCTGCAGACAGGTTGACTCCAGTATACCCCTGAAAACATTCGTTTTGCTGTGGTATAAGGAAAATGTTCCTTTTGCAGGGCTATAATAAATCATTTAAATGCTAGCCTATGTATTTTAAAGATTCCCTCCCCTGTTTTGAACCATAAGCGTGATGTCTTTAAAGACTTGTAGAAGCATAGTAAGCAGTATGTCTAGATTATTATCTTTCAGACAATACCACAAAATTAGAGAGAGCGACAGAGCATGAACTTAGCATGGATCTGAACAATGAACCAAGAGCTTAACATTAACCATACAGACAGCTTAATGCTTTTCCACACGGTTACACCTTTTGATGCCCCTCAAGAAAAATTATTAGGAAACCATTGTGGAAAATGAAGAAATTGCTTGGCACAAGCAATTTCTTCATTTCACCACAATGGTTTCTAACTCAAAATGGAGAGATTTTTAAAATTCAATAAACTCTGCAACACTTTAAATTGGAACAGACCATAATATTGCCTATGGTAATGGGTTAATCTTTTCCCAAATAAAAGACACAGCAACGTGCTTAAGCTTTGGAAAATATTAAAGAAAAGGAAAGTTATGCAGGATTAGAAGGCATTTACACAGAAACTTTGGACCATTTTTAGCTCGACTTTTCGAAGAAAATGAGAGCTAAATATACTGTCACCCGGGCATCGGCATCGGCGTTGGCGTTGCAACCAAGGTTAAAGTTTTTTCAAACATCAATTAAACTTCCATACTATCAAAGGGATTCAACCCAAACTTGGAATACTTATTCACCATCACACCCTCTACCTTACTGTCAGGGCCCATGACCCTGGGACCACTCTATTTGGAGTTATGCCCCCTTTATACTAAGCAACTTAGAAAGTCGAGCGTGCTGTCTTCGGACAGCTCCTGTTTTAGTAGTAATTAAAGAAAATATTTCTAACAGTAAAACTTTATCCAATGACTTGCATTTATATTTTTCCCTCAATATATTAAAGTACCCTCTTAAACCCATTCCCAAACATTGACACTTTTTGATGCCCTTCAAAATAGAGGCTTTGGAAAACATTGTGGAAAATGAAGAAATTGCTTGTGACAAGCAATTTCTTCATTTCCCACAATGTTTTATGTCAAAAAGACTGAAAAATGTAGATTATCATTCACTGGAAATTGCCATCTGCAACATCTTTGGATTTGGACCAGTCTAAAATGTTGTTGTTTGTCGAGGGTTCTCCGCAGAATAATTTGAAGCCGTATGGGCAAATTAAAATTGTGTCCATGCAAATAATTGTGAATAAAAACATAGTGGGAAAAGAAGAAATTGCTCAATTTGAGCTATTTCTTCTTTTCCCATATTGGTTTTTATACAAAATTGTCACATTCTAATGTATAAGAATGCATTCTTTATCACTTTTGACACGAAATACCTCAAAAAGTCTCTATTTGGCAACCATTTTGGAGAAATTAAGCTGTAGAGGTACTTTTGAAGCTGTAGAGGCAAGACATAGATTTACATGAAGCTGTAGTGGCGGCGCCGGCCGGGACCGATACAGCTTATTGGGCTGGGGAGAACACTGCGAGCTATCAATACAACATGATTTAATTCAGGAAAGGGATAAAAAAGATAGGCTGATTATTTAAGCGGGCGTAAATTAAGCTAAAGAGCTATTGCTGGAAAACAACTTTTTGTCGTTAAAAGCTAATACCTCGAAGGCAATATTTTAACAGATTTGAGGAACAATTTTTTGCAAGAAACTGTGCAAATATAGATAACATTACCATCAATTTTGCCTCTCCTAGCATCTGTCTAGCACTTTGTAAATGATGCAATTTTAACACTTTCCTAACATGACTTGGAAATCCCTTATAAAGGTGGTAAGAATTTCATTGAAAGAAATAAGAAATTGCTGATAACCAGAAAAGTCTTCATATCCCTCATTATTTTTATACTGCCAACATAGCAGTTTTTGTTTTCATTAACATCTACTTTGTTGTTGACAAAATAACATTGACTTTGGATAGACTACAGTTGTCGCCACTTCGTATGGCACATGTTTACATCCTGTCCAAATGTAAACAAAACATTGCTGTATAAATCATGAATAAATCTTAAATAAGTAGTGACGTATATATGGTGAAATCTTAGGTAGAGTGATAGAGCGGTTTGTCCTTTGTGCAGGAGATCCGAGTTCAAACCTAGGGCTCGGCGATTATTTTATCTCTTTTTTTTTTTTGGGGGGGGGGGGGGGGGGGGGTCTTTTTTTATAACCACAGGTATTTTGAAACCAAGAATGCATGGATTTCACATGTTACCTAATTTATTTGTCTATGCAAATGTATATCGAATTTTAATTTTCGAAATCATGATTAAATCGTGATCTGTGGAAACTGGTGGTTATTGAAACTGGTATCTTTTGAGAAGAAAATCTTGGTGCCGGTAGCCTAATTGCCGACTAAAGAACCAAAAAAAATGACATTTTATAGTTAAAAGCCATTGGTGAGGAAGTAAAAAGTCTAAAAAGAAATCTGTCGATATCTGGATTCGAACTCGGATCTCCGGAGCAGAAAACCTATCACTCTACCTATGGACCTAAATTTTCATTATACTTACGTCATTACTTATAAACTATTTATCTCGTTTTATCGAACCATGTTTTGTTTACATTTGGACAGGAAGTAAACATGTGCCATACGATGTGGCGACAACTGTAGAACTTAGTTGTTTGGGCCTCAGGCTTTAACAACAGTCTTCAAGAACCTTAATTGGCACTGTCTTTTGCCTTTCTTGAATTAACTAGTTAGGTTCTGTTCAACTGGGCTTAGCAAGTATCTTTTTTGCATATATTGTATTTCATGGGCGTTATAAAATCTCTTAACTATGATTCGATTCAGGCCGCAGTTAGGAGATTTTATAAGAACACCAATACATAATGGTAAACCCAATCTATTTTCAGCATAAAATTCATTGCCATTTGATATAAATTCATTTCATCAATGGATGAATCCTAGGTGAATAGTTTTATGTGGAATGAACAGCATGCGGACAGGATAGAATGTTCAACTTAACCCTTTCCCGAACAAGACCTTGTTTTGACGTCCCTAAGAGAATAGGCTTGGGAAAACATTGAAACAAAAGACGAAACTGCTGATAACCAGCAGTTTCTCCTTTTGTCTCAATATTTTCTATGCCATATTTTACACAAGTTCTATCTTTAGTAACTTCCATTTTGTCATTTGTGGCAGTTTTTGAAGTGGATCACGCTAAAATTTTGCCGTTTGGGAAAGGGTTAACCCATTACCAAACGACAAAAATTTAGGGTGGTCCAAATTGAAATATTCTGCAGACGACAATATCAAGTGAATAGAAATTTCAATTTTTAAGTCTTTTTGGATGGAAAACATTGTGGGAAATGAAGAAATTGCTTGTCACAAGCAATTTCTTCATTTTCCACAATGTTGCACAAGCAATTTCTTCATTTTCCACAATGTTTTCCATAGTCATTATTTTGTGGGGAGTCAAAAAGAGTCATTGTGTGGTAATGGGTTAATGTGTTTGTACTGGTGTGAGAAAGGCTAGGAACCCATAGTAATGTGCACTTAATTAACCCTTTCCCAAACGACAAAATTTTAGGTTGATCCACTTCAAAAACTGCCATATATGACAAAATGGATGTTATCAAAGATAGGATTTGGGTAAAATATGGTACAGAAAATATTGAGAGAAAAGGAGAAACTGCTGGTTATCAACAGTTTCTTCTTTTGTTGCAATGTTTTCCCAAGCCTTTTCTTTTAGGGACGTCAAAACCAGGTCTTGTTTGGGAAAGGGTTAAAATAAAAGTATACCTCATGATAAATGACCTAGCAGAGCAGCCCATGCAAATCGAA
Source organism: Fragum sueziense (assembly GCA_963680895.1). Lineage (NCBI taxonomy): Eukaryota > Metazoa > Mollusca > Bivalvia > Cardiida > Cardiidae > Fragum > Fragum sueziense. The sequence goes on from OY804603.1 coordinate 38,949,025, forward strand.
TGGCATGCTCTGCCAGGTCAATTCTTGTCCTCAATACTACATAAAAAATGTTGAAAATAAGCAAACCAGAATATTTTAGAAATGGTTCTATCAGACAGAATATTAAGAGAAAAGGAGAAAATGTTACAGTTTCCAATTTGGACAAGTCTTGAAATTAATTTTATGAGAATCCTGGAATATTTTAAAACAATACACTGTATGAACTTAATATCATATTATCGATTTGTGCGTAAAGTCTTAATCTATTAACCCTCTTTTTTGGTAATTTTCAGCCAAGACACTCGGAGGAAATCAGGCTATCAAATTAAATTTTCCCCTTACTTTACTTTTTTAACAAATGAAAAGATATATGAGAACTGACATTCTGGGTAAACAGATTGATTCATGAACTCCGCTAGACCGCATGCGACTTGGTATCAGATTCATGAACTACGCTAGGCTGCATGCAACTTTTTTAGAACTGTCCCAGATCAGACTTGTGTACTAGTGTAATCTATCAATCCTCTAATCAATCAGCATTAACCCTTTCCCAAACAACAAAATTTCAGGGCGGTCCAAATTGAGAGATACTGCAGAAGACAATTTCAAGTGAGATTTTGAGGTCTTTTGGATGGAAAACACAGTGGAAAATGAAGAAATTGCTTGTCACAAGCAATTTCTTCATTTTCCACGATGTTTTCCATGGCCATTATTTTGTAGAGAATCGAAAAAAGTCATTGTGTGTTAATGGGTTAAAATACTGAATGAGAATTTTGATATTTTCTTTTTAGAAAGTTTAAAAGAGAACCCTGAACTTGGTCTACTAGACCTATAAACACAAAAGATGGCTGCCATTGTTTCGGAAAAGATTAAAGAATCCCACTGAAAGGTCTGACAGACAAGAGCCATATTTTGAGAAAGAAACATAGAAAATTATGTAGATTTTCATATCAATCTGTCTGAAACAAGTCTGTAAATGCAAACAATCAATTCAAAATTGTCTTACGTTTGTTGCTCCTTTTGTATTACTAGATGTATGGGATATTCCATATGGAATTTTGTCATGGTCTGCAGACATGCTTTAAACCCTCTCCAAAACAAGACCTGGTTTTGACGTCCCTAATAGAAAAGGTTAGGGAAAACATAGAAACAAAAGAAGAAACTGCTGATGATCAGCAGTTTCTCCTTTTGTATCAATATTTTTTGTGCCATATTTTGCACAAATCTTATCTTTATTGACATCCATTTTGTCATTTGCCGCAGTTTTTGAAGTGGACCACCCTAAAATTTTGCAGATTGGGAAAGGATTAATAAATCTTTCTAAAATAAACCATGGTTATAACATCCCATTTTATGATTTGTACGAATCTAAAGCACCTCCCAATGGGGACGCTTCCTGCCAGTTTTGGTTGAAATCCATCCAATGGCTCTTAACCCTTTTCCAAACGGCAAAATTTTAGAGTGATCCACTTCAAAAGCTGCTGTAAAAGACAAAATTTATGTTAAAAATGAAGGAATTTGTGTACAATATAGCACAGAAAATATTGAGACAAAAGGAGAAACTGCTGGTCATCAGCAGTTTCTTCTTTTGTCTCAATGTTTTCCCAAACCATTTCGTTTAAGGACGTCAAAACCAGGTCTTGTTTGGGAAAGGGTTAAGAAGAGCTGAAAAATGTTAAAAGCACAATTGAGGACATGTAACAACGGACAACATCACAATAGATGTTTGTAAAACATAATAATATGCCACCTCAAGAGCCTACCTTTGATGTAGACATCTAACAATTGAAGCAGTCCAATGGTCGTATTATATCAGATATGCCCCTGCTAAAAGTTCATTTAAGTTCAAGAACTGTTCTAGAATATTCTAGAACGTTAAATGGCACTTCTAGAACAGTTCTAGAACTAGAAATTTATGCATTCTTGAACTTTATTCACAGGAGTCAGAAAATCAACAAAGGGCAATTACTCCAAAAACATGATCCAGAGTTAAAGTTCTTGTGCTCTGCACTTTGCCATGATGAGTATCAATCTATGAAGTTTCATGATTCCACCTTGAATACTAAATATGAGTTATGTGCCGGATAAGGATGGTTAGGTCTACAGACCGACCATTTGACCAACTGACTGACAAACCGACCTACCAACCAACACTTGCATTTAAGGTTTACGAACTGAGAATGAAGTGCAGAGCCAGAGGCGAAATTTGAAAAATGCCAGTAATTCCTAATCTGTGTTACATTTCTATTCAAAATACAAATATAATCATTTTGTATGGTTTAGAATTTTGAATTAATGCATACTTATGGAAATATTTGACAAAAATGTTCAAAATTACCTCCCTTGCATATGAAAATAGAGTAAAATAATATTTGTAAATTATTTTCTTCTTGAAGCATAATCTTGAAATCCGGCCTGGTGAATCAACTTACCGTATTTCACCTAATAGACGTGCCCCGGTGCGATGCAAAACGCCGAGGAGGCGCGCTTATTTCGTACCACTTTTCCTGAATTTTAAAGTGCTTCGCTGAATGTAGAAAATCAACCTACCGTAAATTATCGATCAAGATATGTCACTTTATCAGTAGATGACGTTGTATCTTATAAATACACACCGGGTACATGTATAAATCGGAGGAGACGAAGCGACGTAGCTGTCATCCAGTCTACAGTTACCTGCCAGTCTAGTCCTTTGTCTCGAAAAGGCGGGTGTGTTCTACTTTCGTTTTCGGAATGTTTTGATTTCTTCTTCTTCTTCTTCACTTTACAAAATAATAAAACATACTTCCCGTGGTATCTGTCCATATTCATTAATTCATTTTCGGCAAAAATGATTTATTTTTCATTTGTGTGCGTACTATCAATTCGCTTTCCACTTCTTAATTTACAAATCAAACGCGACCTCTTACAGGGCTTTGAAATAAACTGCATAAACGGTCACTCTGCAAGGGGAATGAAAAAGGAAACTTTATTAATGCTCATACCGGGCCGAATGAATTTCAATTCTACCTAGAGGGGGATAACCATTATCGAATTTTTCAATCAATTACCCGAGCCATATACCCTATTATAAGACGCTTTACTTGTTGAGATAAAGCGATTTTCCACAAGTATGATCATCACAAAGATGAAGTTTGGTGGAGTTTGAGTTCGGACTTTGTCATTACTGTCTACTCTACAGTCTACTCTACAGTCAAGGTAAGGTCGGGTGAAGGTGGGAGGGGTGTCCCATGGCTTCCGAGATTGTTAATATAGCGGGGGTGCGTCTATTAGGGAGGGCGCGTCTATAAGGTGAAATACGGTATGTGAAGTGTATTTACAAGTGTGTGTAATTTGATGACTTTCGTATGGCTAGAAAGTGGTGTTTTCATTCTCAGTTCGTAAACCTTAACAATATGCCACCATTTTTAGCTCACCTGAGCACAAGCTCAAGTGAGCTATTGTGATCACCTTTTGTCCGGCGTCCGTCCGTCGTGCGTCGTCCGTCAACAATTTCTTTAAATGACATCTCCTCCTAAACTACATGGCCAATTTCAACCAAACTTGGCAGGAATGTTCCTTAGGTGACCCCCTTTCAGAATTGCTAAAAGAATTGAAATCCATGTAAAACTCTGGTTGCCATGGCAACAGAAAAGGAGAAATTTGACTGAATCTCAATACTATCTTTGAATGACATCTCCTCCTAAACTACTGGGCCAATTTCAACCAAACTTGGCAGGAATGTTCCTAAGAAGACCCCCTTTCAGAATTGCTAAAAGAATTGAAATCCATAAAAAAAACTCTGGTTGCCATGGCAACAGAAAAGGAGAAATTTGACTGAATCTCAATACTATCTTTGAACGACATCTCCTCCGAAACTACTCCGCCAATTTCAACTAAACTTGACAGGAATGTTCATTAGGTGACCCCCTTTCAGAATTGCTAAAAGAATTGAAATCCATATAAAACTCTGGTTGCCATGGCATCAGAAAAGGAGAAATTTGACTGAATCTCAATACTATCTTTGAACAACATCTCCTCCTAAACTACCAAGCCAATTTCAACCAAACTTGGCAGGAATGTTCCTTAGATGACCCCCTTTCAGAATTGCTAAAAGAATTGAAATCCATAAAAAACTCTGGTTGCCATGGCAACAGAAAAGGAGAAATTTGACTGAATCTCAATACTATCTTTGAACAACATCTCCTCCTAAACTATTTGGCCAATTTCAACTAAACTTGGTAAAAATATTCCTTAGGAGGTCCTCTTTAAGAATTGCTAAAAGAATTGAAATTGACTGAAAACTCTGGTTGCCATGGCACCAGAAAAGGAGAAATTTGACTAGTTCTCAATAATTTCAACATCTCCTCCTAAACTACTTGGCCAATTTCAACCAAACTTGGCAGAAATATTTCTGAGGAGGTTCCTTTTAAAAATTGCTAAAAGAATTGAAATCTTTTAAAAGCTCTGGTGGCCATGGCAACAGAAAAGGAGATTTTCCACCAAATCTCAATGACATCGTTGAATGATATCTCCTCCTAAACTATCAGGCTAATTTCCACCAAACTAGGCAGAAATATTCCTTAGGAGGTCACATTTCAAAAATTGCTAACAGAATTGCAATTTATAAAAAAAAAAACCAACTCTGGTTGCCATGGCAACAGAAAAAGAGAAATTACACGAAATCTGTCAGAAGCAATTTCTCAATAACCGCAGAGCCAAATTTGACAACACTTAATATTTGCATTGCTTATGATATTGCTAAGAGGTACTTTTTTATTGCTTTTCAATATAAAACCTTGTCACAGAAAAAGGGGACTTCTAGTAAAAATCTGCTTATCAGGCGCATAGCATCTACATTTATGCATGGATTTAAAAAAATGTATGGGTAAATGTGTTCTTTATCATGAGTAGATGTTCTATTTGAAATATATATTTAGGTAGGTTCAAGGTCATAGATCTAGGTCAATTTGTAAATTTCTGTTTGTTTGTCAGTTTGTATGTTTTATTTCGATTCCATCTGTCCAAAGCAATTTCTCCATAACCAAATAGCCGAATTGGATGAAACACCATATATGAGTTACATATGATATTGCACTAAGGTAGTTTTCTTGGTTTTCTATGGTTTGAAATCGCATAGCGGCGTAAATATGATCTTTGACCCTTTATTGCATTACCTGTAAGAAATCTGATCTGTTATAAAACCCCATCTCAGGTGAGCGACCTAGGGCCAACGGCCCTCTTGTCTATATAATAAGCTTAACCCATCCTCAAATATTTTGTTATTTAACCAACCCTTTCCCAAACAAGACCTGGTTTTGATGTCCTTAAAAGAAATAGCTTGCGAAAACATCGAGACAAAAGAAGAAAATGCTGATAATCAGCATTTTCTTCTTTTGTTTCAATATTTTCTGTGTTACATAGTACACACATTCTATCTTTATCAATATCAATTTTGATGAATAGCAGCTTTCAAATTAGCAGTCTGAATTTTGTTATTTAAGAAAGGGTTAAGTAAGGATGACATGCAATTCCTGGATATAAAACCATAATTCTAGGGTTTTAAGCAAATCTGAGTGCTTATACAAATCATTTTTGTGGAGACATGACAGATAAATGGTGGGTTTATCCATAATATCTTGAAAATTTCTCCTAAAGAACGCTTTCAGATATCAACAAAATAACTATCAATTTAACCCCTTCCCAAACAAAACCTGGTTTTGACCTTCCTATCAGAATAGACTTGGGAAACTATTGAGGCAAAAGAAAGCATTTTATCCTTTTTGCCTCAATATTTTCTGTGCTAGATGCATGGTACACAAATTCTTTCTTTATTGATGTGTAACCATGCAACCAAAATGAAAATTTTGTGTTGCACCTTTTGTCGCAATATTTTATAAAATTGTAAAAATTGAAATTGTTTATTTAATTTGGAAAAGGAAATAGCTTAAATTTGGTATTAACTTAAAACCCATTGTTTAATCAAAATTATGAAAACATTGTATATAATCTCATGTCTGGAAGCAAATGGCTTCAAGCTTAAAATTTTATCACATATGATTGCTTCCTGTAATAATAAAGAATATTTGATTAATGGTGAGAAAGTGCCAAACCTTTCACACATACCATTGTGATTATAATCCTATATTGTTGATACTGATCTAGATTGATTATCATGTTCTTATGTTCTCAATCAGATTTCCAATATTTAAATGTTAATTTTCATTGGCTAAAATATTATCTTTGTAATCTTGAATTCTATTGGCTATTTATAATTGTTAAATGCTAGGTATAAAAAAGATGAACATTTTAGGTTTTCAACAGAAGAATACATTAAGAAGTCAGTACTTGAAATTAAGTCAGTGAATTTAGAAATTGAACTTCAGAATATAAAATTGTCAGTGCTTGTCTAACTGTAGTAATATTGCAAGTATAATAATAACATTGTGTTACAAAATATAGTGTCCACCAGAAATAAAAGAAGATATGAAATTGAACATGGAACTTGTGTCTAATTATTAATGCGAACTCCACTGCCAAGCGAGATAAACTGAACAGTACCACTGTGGCAAATTGGTCCATCCCCAACCAATAGCTGCCGTGGGCAATGTGAAGCGGATCGAGGAAACGACCCTCGGTCACAGCTTTTTGTGGTGGAGAATCCGGGTAATTGACTCGGAACATTGCGAAAAAAAGTGCATTAAGTGAAATTAATATAAAACGGATTATAAAGGACAACAGTGAAACATAAATAATCAAGTAAGTTATAAAGAAAGCTGCCTGTTATTAAAATATCAGACTGAACATAAAAACCAAAAGATAAATAAGAAATAGTGACCAGAAACATTGTTTGAACCAAAAAGTGACCATTGAAGGAGAAAATAGACTTTTTACACAGTACAAAACCAAACATAAACCAAATGTAACATTCTTAGTACCAAATACGTAGGTGTGTAGACAACCGAAAACCTAACCAACCCAACCATTCGAAGTGAACCTTAACCATCCAGAGTAAACCGAAACCAATCGTTGTGAGCCAAAACCATAACCCAGGAGCCAACCCAAACCATAACCAGAAGCCGACCAAACCAATACCAAACCAAAACCAAGAACCAACTTCGATCGTGGAAGATGACATTTCTGTTAATTAAATCTTGAACTTTTAATCATCATATCTATTACATGAACTTTATTGTGCTGTTTGATGACCTGAACTAGGGTAAGTGAAATTTCAACATTTTAGTGCTACATTGTTTCTTTGTTTTTGTTGGAACAGTTGTTATATTTATTTCCTTGTTATTCTTTTATACAGAGCATTATAGCTATTTTTCCCACTTCATCTTTTATACAAATTTTGACAACAAAATTTTGTCATATCAAATCAAACAAAAACCCAGTAAATTGCAACACACATTTTCCCTAGTTAAAGCTAATTGTTGTTATTCACTTACCAAACAAAATCTATATTTTTACATTTTACACTTGTTATCTCACTTTACTTCAAATTCACATTAATTAGCAAAGGCTTCCTGGCAATGCTCCAAGCAAAATTGTGCCAAAAATGGTCAAACACCTAACATTAAACCTTCAGTGTCATTGGTCACACAAATGGACAAAAGTTGCAGAGAATATATTCAATTAGAGTCAAAACAAGTCTCCACCCTCTTTGACTCTGGAGCAACTATCTCATGCATAAGCAAACGCATCATAGAAAAACTCAGCAAAACGCCACAATATGAAAGTGCTAAAATAACCCATGTGTCTGGTGTATGTGGTGAGATCCATCCTGTACTAGGAACTGTCACTCTATCTTTTCTTCTCGACGGCTATCCTTTCGAACACACCTTTCATGTCTTTACTAACTTGCATGAACCAGTCATCTTAGGTCGTGATTTCATGACAAAAGAAGGACTGCAGCTCAACTTTAGAACTAACACTATCTCTCTGTCTCAACCTAACTCTGACCCTATTCACATCTCTCTAATATCTCAGGAAAACTCTAAAACTGACTTTGGTAAAACTTTCACCTCTCATGTAATACCTCCTCACTCTGAGTACATTCTTTCTCTGAAAACTAACAAGTTTATGGATGGTGATGTTGTCTTGTGTGAGCCGCCACAATCTCTTGTCAAGGAAGAGCTAGTTGGAGGCAAATGTCTTGCAAGAGTTGTGGATGGTGCAGTACATTACCGTCTCATGAATCCTACTGCTCTACCTATCTTTCTAAAACCTAACACTAGAGTCTCTGTACTAACTGAAGCTAACCAATCTGACATAACCCAGATCTCTGATCTTGATAACATTCTGCATGAAAACTGTGAAACTATAAACTCTATGGATGCTAACTCACTATCTGATGATGACTTTATCACTATGGCTGAGGATCTTGGCATTAACCTAAGTGACTCTGATCTCACCAGTACCCAGAAAAAAAACTTACTCATATTCATAGGCAAAAACAGACAGACATTTGCAAAAGATTTTTCAGAGCTAGGACTCACAAACTTATTTTCGCACAAAATTGAAACAGGCAATGCTAAGCCGATTAAGAAAGCACCTTACAGGCAGAATCCTGAAATGCGTCGGGAAACCGAGCGTCAGGTTAAGGAAATGTTAGAGAATGGCTTTATCACTGAATCTGACTCGCCCTGGAATAGTCCCGTTGTACTTGTTAAAAAGAAATCAGGCGAATGGCGATTTGCAGTTGATTACAGAGAACTGAATAAGGTCACTGAACCCATGTCCTTCCCTATACCCCATATTGCAGATGTTTTTGATACAATTGCCGATGCAAAGGCAGAAGTCTTCTCAGTTCTCGACTTAAAATCTGGCTTTTGGCAAGTGCCACTTGACCCTGAAACTGCCGATAAAGCTGCATTTGTTACTCATCAGTCTGTATACTCTTGGTCAAGGCTTCCATTTGGTCTCATGAACTCGCCAATCACCTTCCAAAATCTGATGAGTAAAGTCCTTAAAAATCTTAATTGGAAAGTTGCTCTTGTGTACATTGATGACATATTGGTTTTTAGCAGAAACTTTGATGATCATCTTGATCATTTGTCTCAGGTCTTCGCAAATTTGAGAGCAGCTAACCTGACCCTTCAACCTTCCAAATGCAAATTCGCCACCAAAGAGATTGAATATTTGGGCCATATCATATCTAAACAAGGCATCAAGGTCAACCCCGCCAAAACCAAAGCTATTGATGAATACCCACAGCCCAAAACAGCCAAACAAGTAAAGTCATTTCTCGGCATGACCTCATACTACAGAAAATTTATCAAATCATATGCTAAAATAGCAAATCCTCTAAATGCACTTCTAAAGAAAGACACTAAATTTAAGTGGACACCAGAATGTGAAGACGCTTTTCAAACTTTGAAGAAAGCATTAGCTTCTCCCCCCATACTAGCCTTCCCAGACTTTGATCGTCCTTTTATCTTGGCAACAGATAGTTCTGATCATTCAATGGGCTATGTTTTGTCACAGCGTGATGAAAAAGGCTTAGAGCATCCTATTGCTTATGGAGGAAGAACTTTGCATGGCCATGAAATAAAATGGCATATTACAGATAAGGAGGGATTAGCACTGGTAGAGGCGGTTAATCACTTTAGACCCTACCTCGCTAATAACTTCTTTACAGTGTATACAGACAATGTTTCTGTAAAGTGGTTAAAGCACATTAAGAATTGTCAAGGACGTCTCGGAAGATGGGCCCTAACCTTACAAGGTTACAATTTCGAGATTGTCCATAAGGCATCTAGTGCTAATGGTAATGCAGATGGTCTTTCACGACGCGTCTATCCCCAGATAGACAGTGAGAATAGTGATCTAGGTACCAGTGATCACACTGTACCAGTCTGTCAGATCTCAGACAACAGGTCTAAGCAACTGACAGCTGTGACTTTAGTATATCGTCACGAACAAGATCACTGCCCATCTGTTGCTCCAGCCACTACCAGCACTGAGACAGCACTGACACAAAATAATGACAACACTGACGACAATCAAAATGCAAACATAAACAATGATGACAATGCAAGCATTCCTGTTAAACCTAACATGGACTTAATATTTCTGCAACGAGATGATGAATTTTACAAAGACATAATCAAATACAAATTACAAAGGGAATTGCCAGATGACCCTAAACAATCGAAATTAGTCGTTGCAGAAGCAGAGCAATACGAGTTATCCGAAAATGGAGTACTCTTACACATTTACACACCACGCACAAAAAGCATCCCCAAAGATCAGAAAATCATAACCCAAATATGTGTCCCTTCTATACTGCGTGATGATGTTTTGAAATCATATCACGACAGTTTAGCTGGTGGCATGCACCAAGGCTTTGAGCGTACCTACGCAGCTCTTCGACAAAAATATTACTGGCCATCCATGTTTCGAGATTGCGAAGCATATGTTCAATCATGTGACCAGTGTCAAAGAGTAAAGCGCAATGTGCATGGTAAGCCACCACCACTCCAACCACTGCCTGTCGTTGATGTATTTCAAAGATGGCACATTGACATTCTCGGAGGACTACCAACAACCAAGGACAAATACAAATATGTCCTTCTTGTTGTTGACAGCTACTCCAAATGGTGTGAAGCTTTCCCGCTTCGCACCCAAGAAGCTACAGAGGTAGCAGCTGTCTTGTTCAAAGAGATAATCTGTAGATACGGTGCTCCTAATGTACTTGTATCTGACAGAGGTCAAAATTTCCTCTCGCAGCTAGTTAAAGCTCTTTGTGAACTGTTTCAAATAACACGGTTCTATACGAGTTCATATCGTCCGTTACTGAATGGCGCTGTGGAACGTATGAACAGTGTTATCCTTCAATCTTTGCGTCTCTACTGTAAAGGACAGCAGGATGATTGGCCAGAACTTCTACCTTCTATCATGATGGCTTATCGCATGACTCCTGCTACTCAGTCCACACTGCACTCTCCTTTCTTCTTACTCTTTGGACGTGAAATGAGACTGCCGATTGACACTTCTTTGACACCTAAATCTACTCTATCTGCTAACTTTAGAACTCATCTTTCTAATGTCCTTCAAAATCTTGAAATGGCAAGAAAGATAGCTGCTGAGAATATCCAAAATGCCCAAGACAAATACAAAGAGCAATATGACAAACGGACACAAAACCCGGACTATAGACCAGCAGACCGTGTGTGGTTATACTGCACAAAAGTCCCTGTAGGAATGGCCCCCAAACTGCACAGAAAATGGGTAGGACCATACTACATTGTCTATCTAGGACCCCACAACACATACAAATTAAGACGATGTGGTGACAACAAAGAGGTCAAAGTTCTTGTCAATGCGAATAGGTTAAAACCATACTATGACCCCAATGACAGACCAACAAACATACCACCTGGGTATGAGCACTTAACGCAACCCCTTAATGCAGAGCACATCCCAGACAATGACGGTCAACCTGAACCAACACAAAATGACCAGCCTGCACCCACGCAAAATACTCAGACAAATCAACAAAATGACCAACAACCTCCACAAAATAGAGGTAAAGGTCCCAAAAACCCCAAGCACAAAGCTAAGGTCAAGAAAACAAAACCTCAGCAACAACAACAAAATGATCAAGAAAATGATCAAATTGACACACAGACAAATGACACACAAACACACCATGATGAAGCTTCAACATCACATGACTCACCCACTAAACAAAATACAACACAAAATTCGCAACCATCAGCACCTGCACAACAAAAATTTCAAGTAGATGAGATTGACAAAATAATTCAATCTAAAAGAAGCAATAACACACTATACTATAGAATTAAATGGAAAGACAGTAAAAAGCAGAGCACTTGGGAATATGCAAGCACAATACCAGATGTATTCATTCGTGAGTACCATGTTCACAAAACAATGGCTGGTAGAAGACGCAAACGGCCATTGTTGAAAAAGAATAGGTTCTTCGAAGATATGCCAGTCACAGGAGAACTAAATCTCAACCCACCACCAAGACATATTGTAGGATACTTAGAAACTTATGATCTTTCCAATCAAAGGTTATATCATCACAATCCAACTTCAAGAAGCACAGGATTAATGTCAGTTCCTTTCCCTATATCAGAAAGAAAGAAAGAAATGCAACCATATCTGAACACACTTTTTGACTGTATGCAAAACATTGACCACAATCTCTACCACAACACAACAGCCATATGTGATGATGGTACTCCTGTAGAAGCCAAAATGGTTAGAGCTGTGTTCACAAATAACATGAATGACCCTTTTGAAACTACATATTTCAAGGTTTTCCTGACAAATTCTCGTGAGCCAGTATGGTTACCATTCAATCAAGCCCCAATTAAATATGTAAGACAATTAATGTACAGGATAAGAACCAAAATTCAGCAACAGGGTAAAATTTTCAAATCGAACGGTAACAAAATAGTATAAATATGCAAGCACAAGGTATTAATATGAATACATTTCCATATACAAAGAAAATTGCTAATATGCTCTGATAGAAGAACAACATAGGTCTTTGCAGTGAATCAAGTTATTGTTACAAACCAAATTTAATCATCTGTTCCAATATAAATGAAGAAAGAATGTGTTAAAAATGATGGAATTTCACTTACAAAATAGTAAGTAAGTAATAAATATTTTACCCAATAAATGGTGTACAATAGCAAGGGAAATGTAGAAAATGCTATCTAACAATTGATAAAAGAAGCAACAAAATTATAAATATAAATTATTACTCAAAGGAGCACAAAACAAATATTGTCATAAAATGCTCAAAGAAGCACAATATAAATGAATTATGAAATTTGCATAGCTGATAATGTTATTCAAAACTATATTGAAATCAGTTATCAAAAAAAAATGAATGCCATAGAGCAAATTATACGCCAAAGAGCGAAAATGTTCATATTGAAGTGGTAGACTATTAAAAAGTATATATCATATTGAAAGTCTATGCACAATCGAAAGTCAAAAAGACAAAATGAAAATATATATATTGAATATTATATCTATACTATAGTGATGGGTTATTTACAAGTTTAAAGTATATTGACAATCTATTCACAGACAGTCACAAAGGTGACCAGTTGCATCTGCATTGAATATTATCGTGGTAGATTATTTTACAGTCTAAAATATATTACCAATCTATCCACAACAAACGTCTGTATATTATGAATATAGAGGACGAATAGCGAATGCATTAGTTACCAAATTGTAACATAAATAACTGGTGAAAAATTATCTCATCAGTTGGCTTTTCAGAAAACAATTCAAATGGATAGATACTGAAGAAAATGCCAAAAATCTCTTCAAAGGAAGAAAGACAAATCTATGTATGTGAGGATGTCAATTCATTGAAATTGTAATTGCATTTTACTTTCTTATTGTTGCATTACTGTTGTATATTCATACAACTGCCATGTTCTTATATTTATTGTACAAATTATCTTACAGATATATGTCATCTTATAAGAATTTGAAAGTCAATGCTTTGCCTCATATGCATACCAAAAGTACCATTCTGAAATTATGTCATGACAAATTGTTAAAATTTTGATAAAATTTGACTTGTAAGTTAGATGATGAATGTGAGAATGTTTGAGCAAATCCTAGGCAGTATGAATCTATTGTATGAATGTGTTTTGTCAATTGTTGAATATTGATATCATGTATTGTTATTTGTATTTTCTTTTATTAATAATGGAGATTGAGGACAATCTTTTTTCCAAGAAGGTGGAAAGTGTAACCATGCAACCAAAATGAAAATTTTGTGTTGCACCTTTTGTCGCAATATTTTATAAAATTGTAAAAATTGAAATTGTTTATTTAATTTGGAAAAGGAAATAGCTTAAATTTGGTATTAACTTAAAACCCATTGTTTAATCAAAATTATGAAAACATTGTATATAATCTCATGTCTGGAAGCAAATGGCTTCAAGCTTAAAATTTTATCACATATGATTGCTTCCTGTAATAATAAAGAATATTTGATTAATGGTGAGAAAGTGCCAAACCTTTCACACATACCATTGTGATTATAATCCTATATTGTTGATACTGATCTAGATTGATTATCATGTTCTTATGTTCTCAATCAGATTTCCAATATTTAAATGTTAATTTTCATTGGCTAAAATATTATCTTTGTAATCTTGAATTCTATTGGCTATTTATAATTGTTAAATGCTAGGTATAAAAAAGATGAACATTTTAGGTTTTCAACAGAAGAATACATTAAGAAGTCAGTACTTGAAATTAAGTCAGTGAATTTAGAAATTGAACTTCAGAATATAAAATTGTCAGTGCTTGTCTAACTGTAGTAATATTGCAAGTATAATAATAACATTGTGTTACAAAATATAGTGTCCACCAGAAATAAAAGAAGATATGAAATTGAACATGGAACTTGTGTCTAATTATTAATGCGAACTCCACTGCCAAGCGAGATAAACTGAACAGTACCACTGTGGCAAATTGGTCCATCCCCAACCAATAGCTGCCGTGGGCAATGTGAAGCGGATCGAGGAAACGACCCTCGGTCACAGATGCATCAACTTTTAAATTAAAAGAGCCTAAATTCCTGCCCTTTGGGAAAGATTTATGACCAGAGTTGGATGGTCGCAACCACCCCGGTTTTCCGCCCCAGTCAATACTCCAAGTGGTCAATTGGTGGTCTTAACTTATGACTTGATCTAATGCTAGCCGAAATCAGCAGCAGGTCATGCATTTTGTGGGGTAACAGTGACAAATTTGAAAATGCATGTGAAACTATGCACTGACAATTTTGCACTCATCAAAGGACTTCTACTGCAGACAATAATGAGATTTATTATATATAAACACCTAGGACAATTCCTAATTTCTGTAGTGGCTTAGGTCAAAATAGAAATCAGTTGCTATGGAAATGCAATCAAGCATCGTCTAGGGAGCAGTAAGTCACAATATTACAAAGTAAGGGTGTTATGATTACTGGCGAGACCGTCAGACAGCATTAGCCTGTTTTTAACCATCCTAAACTCTCAGTGGATAATCACATGATGGAACAATTTTAGAAAATCAATAGTTTTGTTAATATGAGACCGATTAGAATTCAATTTGAAGCAGAGAAAATGGACAGACATCACCCATTAGATGGATGCAGTGGATTTTAAAAAAAAATCAGCTGATAAAAAAGTTATTGAAGATCAACCAAAATTTTGGTTGATCTTCAATAACTTTTTTATCAGATGATTTTTCAAAAATAAACCATGTCCAATTTATTCCTGGAATTTTCCCACCTTCTCTGCTTTAAACCGAATTCAAATTGGTCTAGTATGAACAAAAATATTGACGATTTTTCTGAAATTCTGAGTAGTGTGATTAACCACTGTGGTTATGATTGCTGACGAGACCATAGAGCATTTTGTCTGTTGTTAACCATTCTAAAATTGAGTCTGGATATGAAAATATAACAATAGGCCCATTTCCCAAACAAGACCTGGTATTGACGTATATTTTGGGGAAATATTGAGACAAAGGAATCTAGTCTACTGCTGCCGACTCCTGTAATAAAGGGACACCTACAGCAGTAACATACTCAAACATCAGACAAGTTTTCCATGTTATTTACTGTAATTATTCTAATAAACGCCCATATTCTAATAAACGCCCATCCCCCAAATCTCTGCTGAAACAAGAGCTTCGCAGAGCGGCGCATATACGCCCGAGAGGGGCTTGTCAGTAAAATTGGCAATTTTTTCAATTCAAGGGCAGATAATTCAAACATGAAAAGTTATCAAAATATTGTTTGCACAACAAGAGACCAAAGAGATTCATTTTGGCTAGTTTGATTAAAATTTAATTCTGGTTGAAACTGTAGAAGTAGCACACAGGAGAGAATGGGCATTTTTGAAAAAATGGGCATTTTTCCTTAAATTCAAGGGCAGATAATTCAAGAACGAAAACAGTTATCTAAATTCCGTAAGCGATGTGCACAACTAGACACCATGGAGATTCATTGTAGCAAGTTTGATCAAATTCTGATCAAAACTGTAGGAGGAGTTGCGCACACAAGAAAATGGGCATTTTTTTAATTCAAGGGCAGATAATTCAAGAACGAAAAGAGTTATCTGAATTCCGTAAGCGAGGTGCACAACTAGACACCATGGAGATTCATTGTGGCAAGTTTGATCAAATTCCGATGAAAACTGTAGGAGGAGTTGCGCACACAAGAAATTGCTAACGGACGGACAGACAGACGGACGGACGGACAGACAGACGGACGGACAGACGGACAGACGGACAGACGGACAGACGGACGAGCGGGGCCATAACATAATACGACCCTTCGGGCGTATAAAAATGCATATTTCAAGCACAATTTATGCAAGAACCGGTGATTCTAATAAACGCCCATTCGCCGATTCCGGATTAAAACAAGTGCATGTTGTATTGCGATGCAATACAGGAGTCCCCCACCGGATAACAAAAAATCCTTTCTTATAATATATCTCCTACTTACTAGATCTATAACAGTATACAAAATTTGAAGTTGCTAGCACATTAGGTTTTGGACAAAATGTCCCGAACAAAAATATAAGGGTAAAAACAACCAAGGGCAATAACTCCAAGAGTGGGCGGAGAAGAGTAATGATTCTTGTACATGCCACTTGTCCTCAATGAGATCTATAAGTGTACCAAGTTTGAAGTTGCTAGCACTAATGGCTCAGGAGATATGGTCGGGACAAAAATGTAAGGATAAAAAACAACAATGAATAATAACTAAAAAAGTGGATGTGACAGAGTAACAGTTCTTGTGCATTACACTTCTTCTCAATGAGATCTACCAGTGTACAAAGTTTGAAATTGCTAGGGCTTATGGTTTAGGAGATAAGTTCGGGACAAAATGTAAGGATAGAAACAACAAAGGGCAATAACTCAAAAAGTGAACATGGCAGAGTAACAGTTTTTGTACATGACACTTGTCCTTGATAAGATCTATCAGTGTATAAAGTTTGAAGTTGCTAGTGCTTATGATTTAGGAGATATGTTCCGAACAAAAATGTAAGGGTAAAAACAACAAAGGGCATTAACTCAAAAAGTGGGCGTGGCAGAATAACAGTTCTTGAACATGACACTTGTCCTCAATAAGATCTATAAGTGTACCAAGTTTGAAGTTGCTAGCACTTAAAGTTTATGAGATATGATCCGGACAAGAATGTAAGGCTAAAAACAACAAAGGGCACTAACTCAAAAAGTGGGCGTGGCAGAGTTATGGTTCTTAAACATGACACTTCTCCTCAATGAGATCTATAAGTGTACAAAGTTTGAAGTTGCTGGCACACATAGTTTAGGAGATATGTTCCGGACAAGAATGTAAGGGTAAAAACAACAAAGGGCAATAGCTCAAAAAGTGGGCGTGGCAGAGTTATGGTTCTTAAACATGACACTTGTCCTCAATGAGATCTATAAGTGTACAAAGTTTGAAGTTGCTGGCACACATAGTTTAGGAGATATGTTCCGGACAAGAATGTAAGGCTAAAAACAACAAAGGGCAATAACTCAAAAAGTGGGCGTGGCAGAGTTATGGTTCTTGAACATGACACATGTCCTCAATGAGATCTATAAGTGTACAAAGTTTGAAGTTGCTGGCACACATAGTTTAGGAGAAATGTTCCGGACAAGAATGTAAGGGTAAAAACAACAAAGGGCAATAACTCAAAAAGTGGGCGTGGCAGAGTTATGGTTCTTAAACATGACACTTGTCCTCAATGAGATCTATAAGTGTACAAAGTTTGAAGTTGCTGGCACACATAGTTTAGGAGATATGTTCCGGACAATAATGTAAGGGTAAAAACAACAAAGGGCAATAACTCAAAAAGTGGGCGTGGCAGAGTTATGGTTCTTGAACATGACACTTGTCCTCAATGAGATCTATAAGTGTACAAAGTTTGAAGTTGCTAGCACACATAGTTCAGGAGATACGTTCCGGACAAGAATGTAAGGGTAAAAACAACAAAGGGCAATAACTCAAAAAGTGGGTGTGGCAGAGTAATGGTTCTTGAACATGACACTTCTCCTCAATGAGATCTATACGTGTACCAAGTTTGAAGTTGCTAGGGCATATGGTTTAGAAGATATAGCCCGGACAAAAGTGTGACGGACAGACGGACAGACGGACGGACAGACGGAATCGAGCAAACCTATAGTCCCCCAACCGGTAACCGGTGGGGGACTAATAATGTAAGTCATAAACAAAGATCACTTCCAAAAGCAATGAAAGAGAAGTTTGAGTCCATGAATTGACATTTGATTTGCATGTTTTGACTAACAAAATTAGAATACCTCTAATAAACGCCTACCCCTAACTTTTCTATTGAGCACTTTTCTAATAAACGCCCGGGCATTTATTAGAATAATTACGGTAAATCAAATTCAATATGCTACATAAGCAAAATAAATTTCATTGTCTTGAAAGCTTTCAAGTCTAACAAGCAAATTCGTTGAATTGATATCCCCCGCCGAACATATTTCCATTGTCAATAAAGTAGCGCGGAAACGAATATAACTCTGTATGTTTATGGCTTCAACAGAACGAATATCACTCTGTATGTATATGGCTTCAACAGAACGAATATCACTCTGTTTGTATATGGCTAAAACAGTTAGGGGCAGTAACTCTAAATTCAGCGGTCGAACCGGGTAACCCCGGCGATATGCGCATGTCCTCATTGCAGTAAAGCTGTGTGCCAAGTTTCATTGAAATCCGGTGTATAGTTTTCAAGAAATAGCGCGGAAACGAATCACTGTATGTATATGGCTTAAACAGTCAGGGGCAGTAACTCTAAATTTGGCGGTCGAACCGGGTAACCATGACGATATGCGCATGTCCTCATTGTAGTAAAGCTGTGTGCCAAGTTTCATTGAAATCCGGTCTATAGTTTTCAAGAAATAGCGCGGAAACGAATATCACTCTGTATGTATATGGCTTAAACAGTCAGGGGCAGTAACTCTAAATTCGACGGTCGAACCGGATAACCCAGACGATATGCGCATGTCCTCATTGTAGTAAAGCTGTGTGCCAAGTTTCATCGAAATCCAGTCTACAGTTTCCAAGAAATAGCGCGGAAACGAATATCACTGTATGTATATGGCTAAAACAGTCAGGGGCAGTAACTCAAAATTCGGCGGTCAAACCAGGTAACCCCGACGATATGCGCATGTCCACTTTGTAGTGAAGCTGTGTGCCAAGTTTCATCGAAATCCGTTCTACAGTTTTCAAGAAATAGCGCGGAAACGAATATCACTCTGTATGTATATGGCTTAAACAGTCAGGGGCAGTAACTCTAAATTCAATGGTCGAACCGGGTAACCCCGACGATATGCGCATGTCCTCTTTGTAGTGGAGCTGTGTGCCAAGTTTCATCGAAATCCGGTCTATAGTTTCCAAGAAATAGCGCGGAAACGAATGTCGGACAGACGGACGGACGGATGGACGGACAGACGGACGGAAGGACGGACGGACATGGCAAAAACAATATCCCCCCGAAAAATTTTTTCAGCGGGGGATAAAAACTTTGTATGGGAGAGGGTTAAATAGTGATATAATTGCAGTGAAGTTGAGTAGACTAACGAGCAAAAGGGGACCAATAGTCTCTTTTTTGACAGAATAATGAGATCGAAATTGTGTTGTGTCCCATCGCTGTTTCCCAAATGACAATTGTGTGTAAAATATTACAGGAACAAGAGCTGTCACTGTAAGATGACAATGCCCCCAGACACCGCTTTGATTTTAAATTATGGCCAATCTATGTTCAAGGTCAAGGTCATCCAGGGGTCATGGTCACCAAAGTATGTGCCTACAGAAAGGTAATGTACCAAGGAATGTTGTGGTAAAGTATGAAGCGAATATGTTAAGTAATAAGGAAGTTATGGCCAATGTTAAAGTTTTTGGACGGAATGACGGACGGACGGACAGACGGACGGACAAGTCAAATTTATGATGCCTCCCTATCGGGGGCATAAAAAGAGAAAATATTTGATAAATATGCATTTGAAGAACAATAAGGGAGAAGATGACAATAATAATAATTAGAACTTTGTTATTTTTTCCATAAATATAACTCAAAGTTTATAACGATAGACTTGTATTTAACAAACATTAAAAGCAAATACATAGTTTTGACATTTACCAAACGATTTATCGTGAGCTATACAAGCGATTTTATGTCCGAACTAGTTTATTCTTCTAACTCTTTCGCTGCCAAATTTCCTGGAATTCTGCTATTTCCATTGCCAATTTTTTTAAAAATTCATAACAGGGCTTATCAGTTTATATTATAGTAAAATCATTATTTAGTGAATTTTAAGCTGAAACCCTCAGGAATAATTGCACATAAACTATTTTGTTGAATAGCATACTTTTTATCAGGCAGTTTGATCAGATGACCCTGACCTTGACCTTAATGACCTAATTAAGCTATTGTTTTGAAGTCACCAAAGGGCGACAGTGGCAGTCTCCTAAGAAGTCGCCAAAAGGCGACATTGGCAGCGAAAGAGTTAAGAGAAAGTGTTTGTGTTGGGTCACTTTCAACAAAAAGAAGTATACTGTTTGTATACAAGTCTAGAGTTATAGACTTTGAGTTAAACATTTTACAGGTTATGGTTTAAAATTCTATGAACATACACAAATTAAAATTGGCTGTCTTCAGAATCAACTCAATTTGAACCTGCTTTTATGTCCTTAACCCTTTCCATAACAAGAACTGGATTTCACTTTCCTTGTAAGAAGGATTTATTAAAACTTTGAGAAAAAAGAAGAAAATTCACTTGATAACCACCAATTTCTCCTTTTTCCTCAATATTTCCAAAGACATATTGTGCACAAATTCTATCTTTATCGACATCCATTTTGTTATCTACAGCGGCTTTAAAGTTGGAGAAGCATTAACCCTTTTCCAAACAAGACCAAACAGAAAAGGCTTTAGAAAACATTGAGGCAAAAGAAGATAATGTGCGCGCTGATTATCTTCCTTTTGCCTCAATGTAACACAAATCCAAATCTTTTTCAACATACATGTCTGCAGCAGCTTTAGAATCAAACTGGTCTAAAATTCAGCCGTTAGGGAAAGGGTTAAAGCCGACAATATTCTGACATCTATGAAAGAATAAGAGAAGCTGTTTTGGCAATAAAATTGTCAAGTCCCACTGAGAACAAACAATCATTTGCAATTTAAGGTGCGATTGAAGACATATTGTTTTCCATATCAGTTTTACAAGACAAATGATTTTTCCTTATTTGAAAAGTCTCTAGCTTTAAATGCCACTCCAAACTCTGATGCCATTATGTTCACATGGCTGTGGCACATCAAAAGACAAGATTTAGATTTTAAAACTAGAACTAGGGTTATTACAGTTGCAAATACAATTTAGTGTTTCACCTACTTTTTGGACCAATGAAATTGCAGTATATTTTCAAATTTCGCAGCTATATTTCCCACAAACAAGATCGACTGCCAGCTAAATCATTGTGACATCTATACATAGCCACGCCCACATCTCCAATGAACCGCTAGCGAACACTAAGTCAGATAGAGTCTGTATAGTAGATTCTACCCGATATAAACATTCAATGCGCTGCATGCATTTGAATGTTTATTTTGCGTAAGATCTACTATACTGCCTCCTCCATCTAAAATGTAATAGTAGGTGAAATAGGTCAATTTCAGACAAAAAATAATGAACACAGAGTTTATTATTGACTGGGCAGAACTGTGAAAAGGAACACTGAAGATAGATTAGGGCGGTCTGGCCAATGTTTCATATGATTGGTTTATGATGAAAATTCTCAATGATCTCGTCTACTCCTATCAGATTTCTCATCTTGTGTAACACTTTCCCTAATAAGGTTTGGCTTTAATGTCCATAATACAAAAGACAAAAGATAATCAGCATTTTCTCCTCTTGTCTCAATGTTTTCTGTATGCTACATGTTATGCGCAAATCCCATGTTCATGAATATCTCTAAAAAAATAAGTCATCTGAGACAGCTTACAAGTTGGAGCAGTCTACAGTTTTGCTGTTTGGGAAATGCTTAGGAAATCCTGAAATTCCAGAGCTTTTTATAATTATAAGAGTGACACCTTTACCATGAATTTTTAGACAGGTGTAAATTGAAAGGGTATGTAGATGACAAAATTGATGTCTACGCATATTACTGTTATGATGGTGTAGAAAATATAAGGGAAAAGGAGAAAATGCTGATCACATGTGATCAACAATGTTTCCCTAAGCTCTCTTTATTATAGGGAAGTCAAACCACAATCATGTCTTTTGAAAAAAAGGTACCGTATTTCACCTAATAGACGCGCCCCAGCGCAATGCAAAACGCTGTGGGGGCGCGCTTATTTCGTACCACTTTTCCTGAATTTCAAAGTGCTTCGCTGAATGTAGAAAATCAACCTAACGTAAATTATCGATCAAGATAGAATGTAGAAAATCAACCTAACGTAAATTATCGATCAAGATATGTCACTTTATCAGTAGATGATGTTGTATCTTATAAATACACACCGGGTACATGTATAAATCGGCGGAGACGAAGCGACATAACTGTCATCCAGTCTACAGTTATCTGATCTGCCAGTCTAGTCCTTTGTCTCGAAAAGGCGGGTGTGTTCTACTTTCGTTTTCGGAATGTTTTGATTTCTTCTTCTTCTTCACTTTACAAAATAATAAAACATACTTCCCGTGGTGTCTTTTCAGATCTTGGATAATGAGCATGGCATGACGATTGTTACGATATGCATTTTAAGACACTCAAAGCACTTTCAGATCAACACTAATCTTCTCTACCCTTGCATTATGGGATTGTATTGTTGTTGTTGAATAAATCCATCTCGAAACTCTGATGTTTGAGTTTGGAATTTGTCATTATCGTCTACTCTACAGTCTACTCTACAGTCAAGGTAAGGTCATGTGAAGGTGGGAGGGGGATCCCGTGGCTTCCGAGATTGTTAATATAGTGTGTGTGTGTGTGTGTGTGTGGGGGGGGGGGGGGGGGCGTGTCTATTAGGGAGGGCGCGTCTATAAGGTGAAATACGGTATCCATATTTTTTGGATAATTTTGTCATTCTCCCTTTTTTGCCTCCACATGTTCTGATGAGCTTTATTGTACATGAATTCTTTCTTTATCAAACATAAATTTTACAGAGTATGACAGCTTTAAAATTGGACCAACATAATTGTTTGCTGTTTGAGACAAGGTTTAAATGTTAAAGCAACTACAAATGAATAAGACAAGGAAATCCCACTTCCCCGCCTGTTTAATTGCAGTGGTCATGTTTTCTGCCAAATTTCTTTGAAGGGAAAAACAATTTTGAATGACAGGCCAAGATTCAAAATTGAATCTGCGAGGAATTCTCGACGGTTACTTTTCAAACGCGAATCTCTGGACAGCTTCATCTGTAAGTTTACGTTTCCCGAGGGAGGAGGTGTTTTCCCCAAATATGGTCATAATTGGATTTATATAGATGGATACTTGTCTGATATCTTTCACTCATATACCTAGAAGCAGTCCTACCAATTTCTCTTATTTAAGCCATTACCAGAATGCAAAATATTAGACCGTTCACAATTCATAGATGTTGCAGACCGCAATTTTGAGTGACTGAAATTTTACATTAAATTCTCTTGGTCTTTCTGCGAAGAAAACATTGTGGGAAATGATGAAATTGCTTGTCACAAGCAATTTCTTCATTTTCCACAATTTTTTCTGAAGTCTTTATCTAATGGGATTAAACCAATACCAAACAGCAAAATGTTATACCGTTTACAATTCACAGATGTTGCAGGCGGCAATTTCAAGTTAAGGGGGAATGCTCCAGTTTTTCGGAACACTCGGTCATTACTGTAGTAAATTAAATGTTTCGTACCAATATGTTTCGCTACCATATTTTCAATAATATAACACATCACTACAATTTACCATTTTCGACGGTAAAGGTGTATTTATTACGCAAAACTAATTTCCTCAAGTGGAAATCGATTATTTAGAGCAAGACAGTCGTAAGTGTGTACGCAGTTACCACTGTTTGCGTCATTTTATTCATGTGTAGCTGAAAAAGATTGCTGTAATTCACTAATAAGTGCGCTGACCTATACATTTTCTTTTTGAATTATTACCAGGACATGTTGCTTAATACAATGAGGGAGTTTTATCAAATTCTATTATGTAAAACTTGAAATATTTCCAAAAATATGCAAATTCTGACATCAAACACTCCAGCTTCGTTGATCTAACCGAACACGTGAGCATGCTGTTTTATACATTTACGCATTTATAATAGCACATAGTTTGGGTTTTCTGTTCTTATTAAATGTAAGACGTTACTTTAAATCCCTTTTCAGGACTAAACTATGAATATACAGCATTTTATTAGCATTTTAGTGACCTTGGGCCGGTGCAAGAAATTGTGCATTTTTTCGAAGTAGGGGTATGTGATACGAATGCATATACAAGAGGACCATAATGGTCCTATATCGCTCACCTGAACCAAGATGATATGAGCCACAGTTTTGTTCAGTTTTGTGACTTAAACACTGAAAACAAACTTATGGTCAACAACATTGTGTCCAAATTTTGTCTCGTTTTGTCGCTATTTGTCGTTGTTAGAGTAAAAACAGTCGAAAACAGCAAATTTGTCAATTTGAAGGGCTCAGCAAACTCAGCAAATTCTACTATGATTAAGCTGAAATTCAAACTGGTGCAAGATCTTATGTTCAGCAACATTGTGTCCAAATTTCGTCTTGATTGGACAACAATTGTAGATGCTAAAGTGTAAACAAGGTCCGAAACAATCGAAAACATCAATTTTGTCAAATTCAAGGGTGTATAACTCATGACTTTATGATCCGATCAATCTGAAAATCAAACTCATACATGATCATATAGTCCGTAACATTGTGACCAAGTTTTGTCTTGATTGGTCAATAATTGTAGATGCTATAGTGTAAACAAAGTCAAAAACAGTCGAAAACGGCAATTTTGTCAAATTCAAGGGCGTGTATAACTCTTAATTTCATGATCCGATCAATCTGAAAATCAAACTTATACAAGATCTTATGGTCCCTAACATTGCCTAAAAGTTTTGTCTAGATTGGTCAATAATTGTAGATGCTAGAGTGTAAACAAAGTCAAAAACAGTCGAAAACGGCAATTTTGTCAAATTCAAGGGCGTATAACTCGAGACTTTATGATCCGATCAATCTGAAAATCACACTAATATAAGATCTTATAGTCCCTAATATTGTCTCAAAGTTTTGTCTTGATTGGTCAATATTTGTAGATGCTAGAGTGTAAACAAAGTTGAAAACAGTCGAAAATGGCAATTTTTGTTAATTTCAAGGGCATATAACTCAAGACCTTCTGATCCGATCAGACTGAAAATCGAACTCATCCGAGATCTTATGGTCACCAACATTGTGTCAAAGTTTTGTCTTGATTGGTCAATATTTGTAGATGCTAGAGTGTAAACAAAGTCGAAAATGGTCGAAAATGGCAATTTTGTCAATTTCAAGGGCACATAACTCAAGACCTTCTATTACGATCAGACTGCAAATTGAACTCATCCGAGATGTTATAGTCAACAACATTGTGTCAAAGTTTTGTCTTGATTGATCAATAATTGTAGGTACTAGAGTGTAAACAATGTCAAAACTAGCTATTTTTCGCATTCAAGGGCAGATAACTCTGGACTTTCTGGTTCGATCTGACCCATAATCGAACTCATCCGAGATCTTATGGTCATACATGTTTTTACCAGGTTTGGTCAAGATTGGCTTATATTTGTAGATGTTAGAGTGTAAACACGAAATTGTGAACGGACGGACAGACAGACGGACAGACGGACGACGGACAAAAAGTGACCACAATAGCTCACCTTGAGCACTTCGTGCTCAGCTGAGCTAAAAATTCAAACAAGATCGCTGACCATCCATTTTTATTTTATTTTTCAATTGGTAATAACATGTAATTTCAACATACATAATATAAATAAATACTATTATTAGGAAAAAAATTAGGAAACTGGAGCATTCCCCCTTAATGAAATTTTACATTTAATCTTATTAGTCTTTCTGAGTGTCACAAGCAATCTCTTCATTTACTACAATGTTTTCTAAAGCTTTTATCTTGTAGGGTATCAAGAGGCATCATCATGTGGAAATGGGTTAACCATTCATATCTTTTTACATTGATGTGGAATCACAGCCTTTCCTAACTGTCTCATGGACATGCTAACTTGTAATCAGCATTTTTCTTCTTCTCCCTCACTGTTTTTCGAATATTTTATATTGGGCTCATCAAAGCCATGCTTGCTAATGTTATGTTTTTATGAGAAATCATCTTTAAAGGGACATTTCATTCCAATTTCAATTTTTTAAAGTATGTCTTGATGCCAAGATTGGTTATTCTAATGAGTATAAATACTATTAGTTTTTTGAAGTTGTTGCCGATAAGCGAGAAACACGCATTTAAAGTTGAGACATAATCGATAAATTGCATATAAATCAGAACTGTTGTCCACAACAATTTGTTCATTTTTAACACAAAAATATAAATTTCTCGACGGCGCAATATTTTGGCTTGAAATTTTCAGAATTTTCATAAGGAAATATGCTCTTTCAGATAAAAATAAAAGTTAAATTTATGACAAAAAAATCTGAAATGTCATTTTAACCAATCTGCAAATTTTGTTCCTGTAATGGGGTTCGTTTTGGGATCATTCAGCGCTACAAAGGGCATGCTAAAAAAATTTTTTTAATTCTCCCAAACAATTAAAGCTTGTCTAATAAATAATAAAGACAAGGAAAACATTGAAGGAAAGAAAGAAAAAGCTGACTAAAATGCGGAATGAGGACCAGTCAACAAATTTGTGTCGCAGTAATGGGTTCATTTAACCCAAACAAGACCTACTTTTGACGTCCCTAAAAGAAAAGTCTTGGGAAAACATTGAAACAAAAGAAGAAACTGCCGGTTTTCTCCTTTTGTTTCAAAATTTTCTATGCCATATTTAACACAAATTCTGTCTTTAATAACTTCCATTTTGTCATATGTGGCAGTTTTTGAAGTGGATCACCCTGAAATTTTGCTGTTTGGGAAAGGGTTAAGGCTCTATTTCGGGATCATTGAGTTTAATCTGTAGGACATAATCAAATTATTTTTGCTGTGATTTTTTCATTCATTCCTCCTACACTGTCATTCACAACAACCATGGTCTAATAGGATGACACGGTGCAATAAATAGTTAATTTAACGGCATTGGAACTTAACCCTTTCCCAAACAACAGCTGGCTTTGACGTCCCTTATAGAGAAGTCTTTGACAGGCATTGAGTGGAAAGAAGTACAGTGGTGATAACCAGCAGTTTCTCCTTTTCAATAAATGTATTTTACACTAAAACATACATTTTATAACATGCAACACCTTTCATTACTTTTGGTCTAATATTTTGTCATTTAGGAAGTCAGACAAGTTGCATGTGTAAGATGGAGATGGCAACTGCTTTCAATTAATGTAAAGTTACATTACAAATACTGGTGCACCTAACCATATTTTTCAGACACTTAAATTACAGTATTACATCAGTACAAACACAAAATTTGTTCCAAGTCACTCGAAACCCAATCCAAGTCACTGCAAGCTAGTCCAACATAAATGATTAACAGATTTTTTCCCATTTTATGAGCAGTGCTGGGATTTAAACATGTGCAGTATGACTACCTCAAATTGCTAGATCATGACATTAATGATTAATCTAATAGGGGAAAGGGAAAACAGAATCAGCGGTGATTAGTTTCTTTGTTGACAGAATGTATTGCCGGTCACACAGAATGAGTTTTAATCACATACTACTTCACAAATCAATTCTGATGTCATCTACATGCACTTGTTATCTATTACAACATAATCTTGTTAACCTTTAATATAACCCTTTGCATTTTCATCATGAAATCTATAAGCCAAGATCTCAAACAAGAGCTGGTCACAGAAGCATGTGCCAAGTTTGAAAGCAATAGCTAAAGCTAAGTCAATGTTTTCACAGATACCGTATGACAGTTGCACATAAGAATTTATCCAAGAATTTCTATGTCAGAAAAGGGTTAAAATTATGTGAAATAAAATGTCAGTGTAATTAATCTTTACCTCGAGTCTGATATTGTGATCACAGAAGCATCTGCCGAAGTTTCGGAGCAACAGCATCAATGAAACAGAGATCTTTATGACAATTAACCAAAGCATTAAGCTAACACCAATCCCGAAGATCCATGTCCCCCATTCTACATACAAATAGTAATGAAATATTTTCAAACTTCCGTAACGACTAATTTCCATAATTGTACACGTTTTGTTCCATAGCCTCCTTCTGTTTCATTAAATCTTACATGTTGCATACTTTTATCGATCATCATAAAGTTCTGTATATATTATCGTTAAGGTTTGTCAGATTATTTCTTTTCATTCAACCTAAACGAACCTCATGATATTATTTCAAGTCCTTGTTTCCAATGAGAACTGAACTTCGTTCCCGAGGATGTAAATGCAATCTATATAAATGTTCGTATAAATGTTCGTAATAAGTCACTTGCATTTAACCCTTTTCCAAACAAGACCTGGTTTTGACATCCTTAATAGAATAGGCTTGGGAAAACATTGAGGCAAAAGAAGAAACTGCTGATAACCAGCAGTTTCTCCTTTTGCCTCAATATTTTCTTGGCTATATCACACACAATTTCAATCTTTATTAACATCCATTTTGTGATCTGCAGCAGCTTTTGAATTGGGCCTGCCTAAAATTTTGTCGTTTGGGAAAGGGTTAAAACCTTAACCAAAGCATTAAGCTAACACCAATACAAAAGATCCATGTCCCCCATTCTACATACAGTCATGCTAAAAAGGTCCATTCCTAAGCATGCTTTGACAATATATAATGAGGAAATATCTTATTCTATTCTTTCAATTTTCTTCTCCGAAATAAATTGCGACTGCCTTATTTACCATATTAATTAGACCCTATAATCAATACCCGGACCCCCTCCCCCCCCCCCCCCCCCCCCCACACACACACACACAAGCCTGGGTAAATCCCAGAACCTTTTTTTTTCCAATATGATCAATACAAAGGGAAGCAATCCTTACAATTTGTCAGAATGTCAAACTCAACTTATAAGGTTATTTATTATAGAGATGGGGTCTTAGTTTGACCCTTTCCCAAACATTCCAAAATAAATCATTGTTATCGTCAAAATTATTATTATTATTATTATTATTATTATTATTATTATTATTATTATTATTATTATTATTATTATTATTATTATTATTATTATTATTATTATTATTGAAGACAACAAAAATAACACATAGCACTCTACAACTGTATAAAATCAGCAAATATTTCACAGTTATATCAAGTTTCAAGTTTATTAGAAAACAAAAGACAATGTGTCCATCTTGTACATACAAATTATAGCAGTTATCCATTATTCATCAGCACTGCAACTTGCATTTTAACGCTATCAAAGGAAGATTACTCTCACTCGTCAGAAATTAAAATTGTTCTCATCTAATTACCAAACAATGCTTGTTTTTTATCCCTTTCCTAAACAAGACCTGACCGATGTCCCTAAAGAATTGGCCTGGGAAAACATTGTTGAAAAAGAAGAAATTGCTGATAACCAGCATTTTCTCCTTTTGCCTCAAAGTTTTTGTGCTATATTGTACATGAATCATATCTTCATAACCCCTAAAAGTTTTGACCACTTTAGGAGCTGTCAAATTAGACCTCCCAATTTTTATTCATTTGGTTAAGGATTAACCCATTACCAAACGACAAAAATCTAGGTTGATCCAAATTCAAAGATGTTGCAGACAACAATTTAAAGTGAATTAAATTTAGTAGTTGTTGTTCTTTTGTGGTAGAAACCATTGTGGGAAATGAAGAAATTGCTTGTCACAAGCAATTTCTTCAATTACACTATGTTTTCCAAAGCATTTTTCATGTGGGGAGTCAGAAGGCGTCAATATGTGGTAATGGGTTAACCCTTTCCAGCAGTTTCTCCTTTTGCCTCAATATTTTCTATGCCATATTTTACACAAATTCTATCTTAAATACCTTCCATTTTGTCAATTGTGGCAGTTTTTGAATTTGACCATCCTAAAATTTTGCCGTTTGGGAAAGGGTTAATGTGATCAAAGGGACATTACCCACACTGATCAGCGATTTAGATCATTCCCATCTCATTACTAAAGAATGACTGGTTTTAAGACCCTGAAGGAAAGGAAATTTGGTAACATTGAGAGAAAGGAAGAAAATACAGATGATCATCATACTCTTTTTTCCCTTACCGTTTTCTGCACAACTAAGTTAACCCTTTAACAAACTGCTCCAATTTAAAAGCTGCTGCAGAATGCAGATGACAAACTTCAGGTTGATAAAAAAGGATGTATGTATAATAAAGCCTAGAAAATGTTGTGGAAAAGGGAGAAGATGCAGGTTCTCACTTTACAGTTTTTTCTTCTTTTGTCTCAATATTTTCTGAACAATTTTCTATTAAGGACATCCAAACCAGACCTTATTTGGGAAAAGGTTATTTGCGATATAAATAATTTTCATTTAGTAGTCATTTGTCAGCAACTTATTCCCATTTGGACTAATGCAAATGTTGGTGTTTTGGAGTAGGTCTATTACAGAAATAGATTTTTTTTAGATTTGTCCAAATTCAAAGGTGTTGCAGACTACAATTCTCAGTCAAAGAAATTTCATATGTTCGGTCTTTCTGTGTAGAAAACACTGTTGGAAATGAAGCAGTTGCTTGTCACAAGCAATATATTCATTTAACACAATGTTTTCAAAAAGACTTATCTTACGTGGCATAAAAAAGACAGATTTTTTAGACTTGTAAAAATTCAATGATGTTGCAGAATACAATCCCAAGTCAATGAAATTTCACATTTCAGTCTTTCTGAGTAGAAAGCATCATGACAAATTGTTTTCCAAAGTTTTTATCTTTTGGGACACCAAAAAGTGTATTTGTGTTGGAATGGGTCTAACATACAAAATAAAGGATGACTTACATTGGTCTGCCAAAGTCATCTTTTTCCACAGCCGATGATTCCACAACCCCTTCTTTATCCATCAACATTTTTCTGAACATGGACACTTTCTTCTCTATCTCTTCTGGGGAGTACCTACAAACAAGAGGTAAATATTAACACTTTCCAAACCGCAAATTTTTAGACTAGTCGAAATTCAAAGATGATGCAGACGACAATTTTACATGAATGAAATTTTGAATTTTTTTGGTCTTTTTACGTAGAAAACATCGTGGTAAATGAAGAAATTGCTTGTCACAAGCAATTTCTTCATTTTCCACTATGTTTTCAAAAGCCTTATCTTGTGGGGTGTCAAAAGGAGTCACAGTGTGGTAATGGGTTAACACTAAGTCTTTCCAGTTTTTACCGAGGTAGAAAAAAGTATTGGACAAATGTTTCATGGCATCTCAAAAGTCTGGTATATTTACAAACAAAAGGCCAGAGCAACAGATTAGAGGGGGTGAAGGCATCCTAACTTCTAAGTCTGTTATTTCAAATCCAAACTTATGTTGTTTGTACTCATTTGAATCATCTCGACTGGACAATTCCAACGAGTACCACCTACATAGGCTTTGATGAGCAATAAATGAAATACTGTATTTTGAAAAGCTACCACGCCATCTTATCTGTACCTCATGGATGCAAACATTATTGACATTAACTTTCCAATTCAAGACCTGGCCCCGGTTTCTCGAAAAAACTTAAGTACGTTCTCATGCTCCAATCTGAGCACCATGCTCAAATCGCATGAAATCCACGTGAACTTCAATTGAATACCAATCAACGTTGATTGGTATTGAATTGAAGTTGAGCATGAACTCATGAGAATATACTTAAGTTTTTTCGAGAAACCGGGGCCTGGTTTTTATGTCCCTAATAGAAAAGCTTTGATAAAACATAGACAGAATAGGAAAATGCTGATCATCAGCATTTTCTTTTTTTCTTCACTGTTTTCTGAAGTTTTCCTACAGGGGCGTCAAAATCTGATCTTGTTTGTTAATGGACATAAGTGAATATTCTTGTGATAGTTTTGTGTTATGCCCTCATCATATTACTGAGTTAACCCATTACCAAACGACAAAATTTTACACTTGTCCAAATTCAAAGATGTTGCAGACGACAATTAAAACTGAATGAAAATTTACTTTTTTTGGACTTTTTGTATAAAAAATATTGTGGAAAATGAAGAAATTGCTTGTCACAAGCAATTTCTTCATTTTCCACAATGTTTTCCAAAGCCTTTATTTTGTGGGGCATCCAAAAGCGTCAATGTGTGGGAAAGGGTTAATAAAGACACATTATGAGCAATCAGTGTGTGCAACAACAAAATACTCAAATTTTACAAAAGGGATGCAGAGCTACAGATAAAAGGTTTCAGTTCAATATGTGACCAGTCACGCTAAAAGGGACCTTATTGGATGTGTGAAAAATATCGACCCTAGTCAGTCTGCGCAGTCCGCGCAGCCAGACTAGGGCCAACAATTTTCACTTTTACATGTATGTAATTTTCTAAAACTGGAATGTTTTCCCTATCTTACTATATGTTCATTTTTCGCATACTGGATCTGGTTGACCTGTGGTGAATCTGACAAGTTTGCCATAATTTGGATTTTTGGAGTTCGGATAAGGTCCCTTTTAGCGTGACGGTCACACATGAAAACAAGAGATGTTTGTAAAACATATATGCCCCCTCAAGGGCCTACATTTGATGTAGGTCAAAGTCCAAGGTCAAGTTAACAAGGTCCAAGGTCATGGTCAAATATGAAAGGTCTTGGTAGGATGTGTGTATGTGTGAAATATTAAAGCTGTATATGTAAAAGTAAAATGAAACATAGGCCAGGTTAAAGTTTTTAAAAGTAGGCCAAATGCCAAGGTCAAGGTCATGGTCAAATGTGAAAGGTCTTGGTTGGAGGTGTCCATATGTGAAATATCAAGGCTGTAGGTGTAAAAGGACATGATATGTATGCCTGGTTTCAGTCTTTTTAAAAGTAGGTCAAACTCCAAGGTCACGGTTGCAATATTCAAGGTCATGGTCAAATGTGAAAGGTCTTGGTAGGAGGTGTCTATGTGTGAAATATCAAGGCTGTAGGTGTAATAGGACATAAGATAAAGGCTAGGTTAGAAATTTCTAAAAGTAGGTCAAACTCCAAGGTCAAGGTCCAAGTGAAATATCTTGGTTGGAAGTGACCATGTGTGAAATATCAAGGCTGTATATGTAAAATGACATGAAATATAGGCCAGGTTAATGTATTATAAAAGTAGGTCAAACACCAAGGTCAAGGTCACAAGGTCCAAGGTCATGGTCAAATGTGAAAGGCCTTGGTCGTAGGTGTCCATGTGTCAAATATCAAGGCTGTATGTGTAAAAGGACATGATATATCGGCTAAGTTAAAGTTCTTTTTAAAGTAGGTCAAAGTCCAAGGTCAAGGTCACAAGGTCCAAGGTCATGGTCAAATGTGAAAGGTCTTGGTAAAATGTGTCCATGTGTGAAATACCAAGGCTGTATGTGTAGTAGCACATAAGATATAGGCCCAGTTTATTTTTTCTTTAAAAAGTAGGTCAAACTCCAAGGTCAAGGTCACAAAGTCCAAGGTCATGGTCAATTGTGAAAGGTCTTGGTAAGATGTGTCCATGTGTGAAATATCAAGGCTGTATTTGTAAAAGGTCATGAGATATATGTCAGGTTTAATTTTTTTTAAAGTAGGTCAAACTCCAAGGTCAAGGTCACAAGGTCCAAGGTCATGGTTAAATGTGAACGATGTTGATAGGAGGTATCTATGTGTGAGATATCAAGGCTGTATGTGTAAAAGGACACGAGATATAGGCAAGGTTAAGAATTAAGTGTAAAAATCAACAAAGGGCAATAACTCCAAGAATTTGATTGGCAGAGTTACGGTTCTTGTGCACTGCACCTCTCCATAATGAAATCTATTCACCTGTAAAGTTTCATGATTCTACCTTACATATTTTTTGAGTTGTGCTCCGGACAAGAATCAAGTTATAAAATTAACAAAGGGCAATAACTCACAAAAGTTGATCGGCAGAGTTACGGTTCTTGTGCACTGCACCTCTCCATAATGAGATCTATCCACCTGTAAAGTGTCATGATTCTACCTTACATACTTTTTGAGTTATGCACCGGACAATAATCAAGTTTGAAAATCAACAAAGGGCAATAACCCAAAAAATATGATCAGCAGAGTAACGGTTCTTGTGCACTGCACCTCTCCATAATGAGATCTATCCACCTGTAAAGTTTCATGATTCTACCTAACATAGTTTTTGAGTTATGCTCCGGACAAGAATCAAGTTATAAAATCAACAAAGGGCAATAACTCAAAAAATTTGATCAGCAGAGTTACGGTTCTTGTGCACTGCACCTCTCCATAATGAGATCTATCCACCTGTAAAGTTTCATGATTGTACCTTACATACTTTTTGAGTTATGCTCCGGACAAGAATCAAGTTATAAAATCAACAAAGGGCAATAACTCAAACAAGAGGACCATGATGGTCCTATATCGCTCACCTGAACCAAAATGATATAAGCAACACTTTTCTTCAATTCAAAAAATACTTATGACTTTAAGACTGAAAACGAACTTATGGTCAACAACATTGTGAAAATCGAACTCATCCAAGTTTTCATCGTGCCCAACATTGTGTTCAAGATTTGTCTTGTTTGATAAATAATTGTAGATTCTGGAGTATAAACAAGGTCGAAAAACAGCTGAAAACAGCAATTTTGTCAAATTTAAGGGCACATAACTCTCGACTTTCTAGTCAGATCAGGCTGAAAATCAAACTCATCCGAGATCTTATGATATCCAACATTGTGTCCAAGAATTGTCTTGATTGGTCAATAATTGTAGATTCTAGAGTGTGAACAAGGTCTAAAGCAGCCGAAAACGGAAATTTGATCAAATTCAAGGGCACATAACTCTCCACTTTTTGATCAGATCGGACTGAAAATCAAACTTATCCAAGATCTTATGGTCTCAAACATTGTGTTCAAGTTTTGTCTTAATTGATAAATAATAGTAGATTATAGAGTGTAAACAATGTCAAAAACAGCCGAAATCGGCAATTTTATCAAATTCAAGGGCACATAACTCTAATATTTCTGGCGAGATCAAACTGAAAATCAAACTCATCTGAGATCTTATGGTCTCCAACCTTGTATCCAAGATTTGTCATGATTGGTCAAAAATTGTAGATTCTAGAGTGTAAATAAGGTCGAAAACAGTCAAAAACTGCAATTTTGTCAAATTCAAGGGCTTATAACTCTCAACTTTCTGATCAGATAAGACTGAAAATCAAACTCATCCCAGATCTTATGATCCCCAATATTGTGTCCAAGTTTTGGATTGATTGATCAATAATTGTAGATTCTACAGTGTAAACATCGTCGAAAACAACCAAAAATGACAATTTTGTCAAATTCAAGGGCAAGTAACTCTCAACTTTCTAATCAGATTAGACTGAAAATCATACTCATCCGAGATCTCATGGTCCCAAATATTGTGTCAAAGTTTTGTCTTGATTGATGAATAATTGTAGATTCTAGAGTGTAAACAAGGTCAAAAACAGCCGAAAATGGCAATTTTGTCAAATTCAAGGGCGCATAACTCTCGTTTTTCTGGTCAGATCAGACTGAAAATCAAACTCATCCGAGATCTTATGGTCTGCAATGTTATGTCCAAGATTTGTCTTGATTGATCAATAATTGTAGATGCTAGAGTGTAAACAATGTCAAAACTAAGTATTTTTCGCATTCAAGGGCAGATTACTCCTGCATTTCTAGTTCGATCTGACCCATAATCGAACTCATCCGAGATCTTATGGCCATACATGTTTTGATCAAGTTTGGTCAAGATTGGCTTGTATTTGTAGATGCTAGAGTGTAAACACGAAATTGTGGACGGACGGACAGACGGACAGACGGACGACAGACAAAAAGTGACCACAATAGCTCACCTTGAGCACTTCGTGCTCAGGTGAGCTAAAAA